>VUQG01044898.1:0-16186 GCA_015106755.1 Etia nguti | reverse complement strand
AAAGCCCTAAAGTCTTACAGGATGTAGACCTTCTCCCCTGTCATGCTTATCCCTACAACAGGATAATCATGTATGATGTGGAATTTTAGCTGATCCCTAACAGCTTCAACATTTACCAATATCATTTGTGAACAATTAGTAAATTAAATTGATGTTTATAGTCATAATAATTATTATTGTTTAATTTTTCATTGTATTATTTTATTAGGAAGATTAAGGGAGAAATTCAGAGTTTGCCCACCAAGGGGCTCCCTCCTCAAACTCTGATATAACTATGCAAAGCAGCTTGAATCTTTTGAATGTATGTCAGCCACAGTGTGCTGTATGCTCTTTTTATTTGTAAAAAAAAAAAAAGAAAGAAAGAAAGAAAAAAAAAAAAAAAAAAAAAAAAAAAAAAAAAAAAAAAAAAAGTTCTTACTCATGGTAGAGGTTCAGTACATAGAGAAAACTCTGGCGATGAGGCAGCAGTACGCAAATAATGCAAGGTAAAGTTTGAAACGCAGAAAGCTACGTCTAGATATCGCAAGTTATGCCGAAAGAAAAAAGCATGGAACATTATTCACGTAAGGAAGAAAGGCAGTATACAGATGAAAGGGAAGGACAAGGCCGGCATGAACTAGGGCAGGTCAGGCATTCACAATGGGTGGGTGGGAACATGAGTACAGAAGGTAAAAATATATGAAATAGCACAAGTGATATTAAAATAAAAACGGTAAATGAGAGCTAAACAAACAAGAAACTGAAAAAAATCCAACAGCAGACTGGGATCTAACACATAATACACCTGAGGAAAAGGATTCCAGCAAAGATTGGACTGCACTTTAATGGTGCCAGCGTCTAGCATCTGTTGGGAACAAATCCCATAGCGTAAAAGTTCAAACACCTAATCAACATCTTCCTCATGGGGAGAAACCGGTGGCCACAGCTTGAGCCACAGTCTGTAAATTGCATATCTATAATTTTTTGGAGGGTGCTTGACTTACAGTCCTCACTTTAGGATGCTTGATAAAATTCATAAAAAAGCAACTACTGAAAGGATCCCCCGACCATATGTTATATGCAATGCTAATCTATTTCCAGACTCATTTGCACTCTCTCCTTCTAGGCTCAGCAGCACCTTCTTGTACAGAATCTTCCTCCAAACTGCTATTCAAATATGAAACAAGTTCCCCAAGTACAGAGTTGGACAGATAACAGAGAGAGACCTACAAGCCTTTAAGGCAAGCGTACACAGACACTTCAGGACCACACAATTTATTTCCCTGCACACCGCAATGAGCAAAGTGAGCAGCCAGAAAAGGATTCCAACCTCTAAATGTATAATCATGTAATATACAATCTTAATTTACTTTAGTTTATATGAAAAATTATTATGAAATATTTTTTCAGCTGATATTGAAATGAAACTTTGTGAAACTTGACAAATCATTTATTACTAAATAAATATTAGATAATAAAACAAAAACAAAAACCTTCCACACTACTAAGCCTCCAGTGCTCTCTGCTCTACTTCTGAAGCTCATATGCATTCAATGCACTGACCAAAGCAATGTGCCTGGCTTTCAGATGCCTGAGCAGACCAGCTGGGCAGCTTGTGAAGCTCCACTGCTCGCGTGCACTGGAGATCAAATCTGGTCAAGGCAAGAGCAGTGCCTGTGGCCTCTGAACAAACTTGACGGCAACAGAAAAAGGGCTACCTTTTGCTCACTTCTAATTTTGAGAAATGTCATTATTTTGATGCCAGAGTCATGGTTTAATCTAAAAGGCTGAGAAGAAGCATTTGCATCCAAGGAACAATGGCAACTCATCCCTCAGACAAAGTGTCATGGGGCAAAAGTATTGACTTGAACAACAAGCCAGTTTTTCTATTATTTTTTTTTTTTACCTTTTCCTGCACTGGAAAGACATCTCTACAGCCTTAAAGAAAGCACTTAGAGTAAAAGCATACTTCAGACTAAGAAGGACTGAAAGCTCGAGGTCACACCATCACTTGGGACACACAGGTATTCATCTTTCCAGCTGTTTCCTTTGGCTCTGAACAGACTGTCGCTATCCTTGGATGTGATGTTTTGATCTAAACGTGAAGGATAGTTGATGCTTTGTTCTAAATAAATATCTTAGCTTACCTGTCCTTTGATTGCTTGTGTTATAATTAGTCCTTGCAAATAATGTGCCAGTGCAAGCAAGCCATAGAGGACAGGTGGCATTAAGAAAGATCATCACGTCAAACAGCTCATTAGTTTCCTGGATGCTGTCACCGTGGAAGCGTTCCGCATCCATGGTGTAGCCATGTTTGAATCCAGCAGGGATGTTGTGGCACATTCGGGCTGGCTCTAAGTGTAACGGGCTTGTCTCTTGCTGTGGAGCATCTGCACTATACTTTGTGTAATATGCACTTGTGCATGCACATCTTCAGTGTAGAGCAGCACCATGCAACAGAACATTAGAGTGACTTTGATTACACACTTCTCACATCCTAACAAAGCATTCTTGACACTGCGTGTTCCTCACCACATATACCCAGCGGGATTCACATCTCTCTCCATTTCTCCTTCCTCTCCTCCCTCACCCTCTTTATCTCCCCCCTCCACCCTCTTAATCCAGCTTTTCCTCTCTCCCCCTTGTTTTGTTTAACTTTTATTTCTTCTGCAGCACTCAGGGAGCGGCACCTGGTGAACATTATTTTCAAAAAGCATCATCATGCATCATTGTAAGGATACATGCTCTAATCAGCTGAACCATCTGGCAAACGGCTTATGCACCATCAAGCTTAAATGCTGTGCATCTGTTGATCAAATGGATGTCTCATTGTTTTCAGGGTAACACCCTTAACCTCGGAGCCTCTTTGTACTTAAGCCTGCTGTCAAACAAGGTTTGGTATGTCGCAGAGGTTATGGAGGTCATTTAAATAAAAGACTAGTGTCACGTCACACTTTCATCCCAAGATCGGGAAGGGTTTTCATCTATAAAACCGTTATTGGAGCTTTATGTTAATGCAGAGCAGTGTGTGTTACTCAGAAAGGCAGTAGTGTGGCTATCAATAGGTAATAGCTCTCATTTCAGAAGGAAAGGGGACATTAACCTTTCTACCTTTTATGCTTTTGTACACAACTGCCAAATGTCAGAATTTAATTAAGCTGATGAGACGTCTTAATGCATAAATTAAACCACTATTGAAGCAGAGAAGCACTGTGCTGCCAGACCCCAAAAAACAGATTCTGATATTACAATGAATAATTCCACTGACTCGTGGCAGACATCCTACAGTCTCTCAGTAGTGTCAGAGTCTCTTGGCCTACTTATACAGACAGCCTTGCCAGTAATGTTATGTATTCAATGAACTCTAAATAAGTCATAGCCACAAGTGTGAAAAGGGAGAGAGAGAAAATAGCTGTGTATACCAAAGCAGCACGTTAGTCTACCACTGTTGCAACTGCTGGCAACCATACTCATATTAACCAATGAAGAAAGGGAAAATAAGATATTTTATATTAATGATAGTCCTTGGAACTTCATGAAATTGATGATTTCTCTCAGGGATTAAAAATGTATTACACGCAATAATAAAAGTGAATGGAAGCTTGCATAGAGGCATGTTCAAAATTACATAAATAGCACCACTTCATACACATCAGATTCACGGGCTTAAAGACGCTTCCGCCCCACGACCACGAATATAATAATAATAATAATAATGTATACTTTTATTGATCCCCGTGGGGAAATTCCTCTCTGCATTTAACCCATTCACTCAGTGAAGCAGTGGGCTGCCATTGGGCGCCCGGGGAGCAGCGTGTAGGGACGGTACCTTGCTCAGGGGTACCTCAGGATAGTCGTTCAGGGGAATCGAACCCCTGACCTTCCGATCACGGGGCCAACACCTTACCTACTGAGCTATCCCTGCCCCAATATCTTATTCTCTACTCTTTTCCCAAGAATTGATAACAATCTATAACACTGAATTACTGACAAAAGCAAAATCGGCATCATTTCCTTTGGAGTTATACACTGATTTTCATGATGAGAGACTACAGTGCAGAAGAGAAGAGACTGGACAAAGCCCTTACACACAGACACACACACAGACACACTGTGTTTTCATATCTTTGTGGGAACATTTAATTGACATAATGCATTCCCTAGCCGCTCACCCTAACCATCAAAAATGAATGCCTAATCGTAACCCTCAGCCTAAACCTAACTGTAACCCAACTGTAACCCTGACACTAAAACC
Source organism: Etia nguti (assembly GCA_015106755.1). Lineage (NCBI taxonomy): Eukaryota > Metazoa > Chordata > Actinopteri > Cichliformes > Cichlidae > Etia > Etia nguti. The sequence goes on along the minus strand of VUQG01044898.1, from coordinate 11,952 downwards.
ATATTTTGAGTCTGAAAAATGTCTTCAAACTCGTGGGAAGGGCTGTTGGTCCCCACAAGCATAGTAAACTTCCAATTTTTGGTCCCCACAAAGCTATGTAAACATGGACACACACACACACACGCACACACAGAGATAGGGGAAGATAGAAGGGCAGGGAGGCAGGGAGAGATATTCCTAGCCTTTCAGTTGCACTGTCTTTCATCAGCACTATTGTGTTGCCAAATACAGGTATGCATGCTGAACACAAAGATGTGAATTCGAGCACTGTCAGAGCTATACGCATCAAAAATATGAGTTTCTCAGCAACGCTTAGCTCCACGTTTAATCACTGTCTCGGATTGATTACGGCCACCCCAAAAGTGCACACACTGCACTGAAAACATCACTGTGCATTTTTGACAAATGGGTCTCCTCTCTGGATATATTTGCTGAAGGTGAAAATTATACGTTACACATACGGCATGTGTGCCCACCGCCAAGTACCATTCTTTCCCTTTTTGTAAATTTATATAAATTGATTTGAAATGGTAAATTTAATGGTTAAGAAGAGTCCCTAGCATTTCATTGTCTCACGTATTAATTCAACTGGCTGTTGGTTGTGTTAAGCTGGACGACAGAAAAATTGTAAATTAAAAAAAATACCAACTTTTTTTCCCCCCAACGTAAACTGCAGTTCAGCAGGAATTTGATAAAGCACAGCAATTTCTGCAGAAACGGGATTCTTATGATGCCTATAAAGAAAAACCTAAACTAGGCCTTGTTGTGCTGATGATGCTCACACTGACTGGTTTAAAGTTACCAAAGACATCACCTTAAAAACTCAATACTGCAGTGTTGGCAAAGTAGATGAGGGGAGCACAACAAAGACTTTGCTACTGTATTATTTATTTTGGCTCATGCTTTTGTTGAGTGGAGAATCTTGAAGTTCTCTCTGTCTCAAGAAAAATGAAACACTGCTGAATAAGCAAATGTTAAGCAGTAGGTAGGTGTTTCAAAGTCCTTCCCTTTCCTCTGTAACGGATCTGCATAGGAGGTGTTTGTTATGGAAAACAAAACCAAGTGCATGCAGATCATGCACAAGTGCTTCAAAGCACAAGGTCAAAATACTATGGGGAAATTAGCGGCTTATCTGTAAAGTTACTTATTGATATTCCTTCTTCTGCTGCTACTACACTAACCCCAAATATTGTTAGCATTCACAAACAACATAAACATGCAAATCCCACTTTTTTTTTAATTCATTTTTTCTCTCTCCAGAGGAATCATTTCGGATCACCAGGAATGAGGCACTCTTTCATTTGGCTGTGATGCAGTTTTTTGTGCACATAAAGACTAACATGTAAATGCACATACAGGCATTCATTTCCATTCACTGGCCTGGTACAAAGAAACAAACATAAGCAAGAGGAAAGGGAATGAAACTGTGTGCTCACCCAGGGTTTGATGAAACTCACCCGACACCGGGGTCATGGGGGTGGGGGGGAGGCTGTTGATGTTGAGCGCCCCCATCTGGTGGATCTGTGTGGCAGGGAAAGCCACACTAGGCGTGAGGTAACCTCCGTGGCTTGCTGCCATGATGGCTGCCTGCTGCTGCATGAGCTAAAGAAGAGGGACACGGAGAGATGGGTGGAGGAAAGGATGGTTGGATGGGGTGTGTGAGACGGTAGGGAGCAGCAGGTAGAAGGGATGTAAGAAAGGTCAGGGGAGGACAGATGGTAATGAAAAATATAGTAAGTTGCAAAGTAGTCAAAAAATGATGGGAGAAGGAGAGCAACAGAGAAACATAGCACGGGTAGAACAGAGGGGAGGGATGTATGTTGAGGTTGATGGATGGATAGTGCATGAAAAGTACAGAGAAAGTAGAGCGGAATAAAAGAAAGAGAAGAAAAAAGAAGCCTGTCAACCTATGTTTAGTGAATCTGTCTCTCCTCCCAGCTGGAAGCCTGTCACCAGCTGCAGAAACGATTTAATAGCTGTCTGTTGGGCTCACACAAATCAAGGCATTGACATGTGCACATTATCTCTGTACTCAGGGAACAGGCAAAGTTTGCAGAGTTGCAATGCTTTTTTCCCCCGTTACAATTGTCAAACTTCACAATACTGTTTGCTGTAGCTATAGAAATGCCACAGCACCCCCCCTCCCGGACTCATTTCTAATTTCTGTGATGTCTTTGTGATGATGTACCCTGACATTCATCCAGATTTGAAGTTTCTCTTCTTTTCTAATTCAGACAGAAACCAGTAACAATCAGTAAACGACCAAAGTCTTTGCCACTGAAAAGTTATTTATTCTTTGCCAAAAATGTTGTTTGACTCTGGTTTTCAGACTGTGAGTCATCAAACGAATGTTTTAATGCAGGCTTAGCGAGCAACTCGGGTGTCAGACTATGTTAGTAATATACAGTTAGTTGGTTAATAGCAGTCAATTTTCACCCACTGGCCGATCCCACAAAGAGATCAGATCAATAGTCTTTCATTTGCTCTGCATTTCTGCTTAGCATGAAGTAAGAAGTGAGCGCTGAAGCTACTTTCCATCAAACGCAGAGTGCTTATTCATGCGCACAGGAAATGCTCACATGCACCGCTGCCTTGAAGTGCACCCACACATATACTCACCTGTTCACACAACATGCATGACAGAGAATATTCGAGCTTCTGCGCTTAACTTAAACTCTTCCTGTCCAAACCCCACGCTGAATACTGAAATCAGAAGAAAATCCATCTTGGTACATTTATGTGAATGGTTTGTGAACCTGTGGGTTTATCTGGGGATTCAACAATCTTTTGCAGGCTGTGAAGCTTCCCATCAGACATGCAGAACTGTGCAGTATAAGAATACAAACACAGCTGGACCAGCCTCTTGCCCTCGCCTCTGCATCCGTTTAATACTGCATAGCTTGTATCTCTTTGGAGAGCCACCGATGGCCATGGCCTGAGACTCGTATGAGCAGAAATCAAACTCCTCCACCACTGGGACTAATGCTAATGATGACATTGTGAGACAGCGAAGGTATAGAATGTCACTCTGCTTGTATTTGCATGTGGACTCTGCAACGGAAAAGCCAATTATTTTCCCTTAGTGCCCCTGTCAGGTAACCTGAAAGCAGCTGTCCTGCTGTAGAATGCCCAGTGCTGGCATCTCATCCATTAACCACATGCCTTGCCATTGCTATCTGTTAACGCCTTTTGTCATTTGCATAATTTTATCAGCATGACAAATGGGGATCATCCATTTCTTTCCAAATAAGATGAATTGAGGCTTTAAGAGGATATAACTGAAAGAGCCTGAAATGGAACAAGAAACTAAACAAAAGCAATGGCATAGAAACAAATAGGTCCAGAGGTTCTAGGGCTCACTTGCTTTGGCAACTTTGTGATTGCCCTCCTATTAGGACGTGAACAGGGTTGGACATAAGGAGGAAGAGTCTTACTGGAACACCACCTATTGTTTTTTTTATTTATTTATTTATTTAGTCTTGAGGCACCGGGGACTTTGGGATGACTCTAATAAGCTTGAACCCATTGGCAGCCCTGTGACCTTGTACAACCTGCAGGGCTGGATGGTGTAATAACACAGTGGAAGTAAATATTTTCATACCCAGAATACTATCTTCTCTCCCAACGCATGTTTTAGATAATGCAATCCTTCATGCCAGCCGTCAGACTGTCATGGATAGCAGCTCTCAAATTAACTGATGCTTCAGCAAATCAATTCATACCAGCAAATTGGAAACTCAAGCATGTAGTTATGTTGGAATGCAGTGGTTATTACACAGTGTCTTTAATAATAAATAAAATAAAGACCAGAGTGGTTATGTTGACTGACATATTCAAAGTCATTCCATTTTACTTTTCATATGTATACGCTTTTCCCCCTCCTTTTTTTTTTAAACAAAATTTCAAAGGCATTATATTCAAAAGCTATTCCTCTTCCTTTATTTATGCACTACCCAGCAGATAGCAAATGTCTCTGGCAAAGAATGAGCACAACTGAGTCTTCATCATCACAGACTCAACCTTTTCTTCCATTTTTCTTTTCCTCTTGGAAGAGGAAAGAAACAAGCGTACAGAAACAACGGGGACAAAACAGAAACGCGTGAGATGAAAGGGAGCAAAGAAAGTTGCCCGGGCTCCAGCAACATTCATTTAGTGTCAGACATCTGCTTTTTATTGCAACCTGATGGCATTACTCTCCCCTGGTGCTAGCAGGCAATCACCTCTTTATCACATGGCAATTATCTCTGTAGCGCTGCTCTGTGACTCGCTGACTCTCAGCACTGTCACATGTGACCCCTTATAGCCCAACCAGCCAGTGACGGAGCGAGAGGGGAGGAGAGAGAGGGGGGTGAAATAGGTTGGGAAAAAAAAAAAAATAAGTGAGCGAGAGAGACAGTGGGTCAATGAGGATAACTAAAAGACTGAAGAATAAAACTCAAGGGCCTCATTTGTTACCGCCATGCTCGAAGGCTGTATTTTCACAGAAAGATTATAATAGGTTCTTTCATCTCTGATGCACTTTGCTGTAACGTGCATGTGTGTGTGTCTAGACGCATGCAGGAGCTGTCCAAAGCCTGTGCTCGCAAGTATAACACAGTGAAATCAGGCCACACACATGCTGGTGTATACGTGCGGGGGCAGTTTATAGTACAGCCAAATGATGCAGTAATCTGTTATCATCATTTCTCATGTGTGCTGTTTTTTTGAATGCGAGTCCCTCCAACAGGGGGAGATGTTTCCTAATGTGAGTTTATAGCCATCATTCTCCCTCTGATCCACCCACACACTGTCACTATTAGCACCAAGTTAAACCATTTGCTCTCCTCTAGTTTAGCTATCTCACGCTCTGTCTAATGCATCTTTGAGGGAGGCAAGGCGGCCAAAGTGCTGGAGGAAACTTCTCACTTTAACTCAAACAGGAAACCAGGGAAAGCTGAAACGGCTAGCCTCGCAAAGAGACGCCACTTAAGATGATGAGGGAAGAAAAGTGACTTTTGTCAGATCTCGCTGTGTACCAATGTGATGTTTGTGTCGTGAAGGGAAAATACAAAAAGCAATAAAAGCTGGTTTTACCACTCGCATTCAGCGTTTCACGGGAGAACTATTATAACTCATCACTAACGCTGGACTGAAACATGGAATCTCACTCTCTTGTTTTCCTTTGCCTTGTGTTTTATAAAATCACCTTTTGCAAATAGGATGTCTCCTGTCAGAGTACACCGGTGTCTGTGTCGATCGTGAAAATGGCACATTTCTCATTTTTGGCATATGTTGTCAGTGTTGTACCCCCTCCAATTTGTGTTCAGAGCCCCCTCCTCCTCCTGGTTTGACTAAAATCCAATTTACTGGCTGTCAGCTCAACTCTATAATCCTATCCACTGCTGTAGTGGAGAGGTAGCTCTTTGAATTTACCATTTACTGTATTCGCTGGTTATGACTATATATATATGAGCTCTCCCAATGTCTGTATTCCATACCGTGCCACCTCTTTTTTTCTTGGCTAGTGTATATGGAGAGCAGGAGAACGCGTAGTGTGTCTTCAGAGATAAACTTTTTTTTTCTGTCACTGCAGCTTTTTGGTCTTTGGGGAATATATGTAGTTTATCTTGCAGCAAAGAAACATTCGTCGTATCGTTTCAGCACCCTCCTGGTGGCTACAGGCGAAGCAAGGCTGCACGCCATGTGCATTTAGCCAGCACCAGTGATCCAACTGTACTCATAACTGCTGCACACCTGCATGTAAGATAACTAATATTCCTCTTTATTCCACATTATTACTTACCTAACAGACCCTACCAGTATTTAGATTCATTTAGTAAGGAAGATATGAAAATAAGCGCCTTGCTGATAATCCATTGCTGTCTGTTGCACACTCATTACTTTATCAAAAACTGGAATGAGTTTATCTCCAAGGTTGGCCTGCCTCAGCGTTTCTAAACCAACTTTCTTTATTTTGGCAAAGTGATTATATGCAGTTACGTAGCATACATAATACAAAGGAGAATTTCACCTTCACTAACATCTTTCATGCTGTGTAATCTTTCTGTCAAGAAACCATATATGTGCAATTTCTCCTTTAGATTTAATGGTAATTGATTCTCTCTAATGCCAAAGTATCCCCTGTGCCCTTGTTACGTTCACTCGGAACTCAATTTCCTCGCATCATCCTGCTGTTTGTCGTATTATGTGTGTATATGAGGGGGGTGGGGAGGGGAGTGAGAAAGAGCATTTACTGCGCACTGTGCGTGAGTGTGTATACTCTTGTGTGTGCCTGTATGAGTCGACACGGGTCTGTGCCACAGTAAATAAGAGTCATGGCCAACCTGAGCGGGGCACAATGGTCTCCCTGCAGACCGCTACTGCCTCCACCACCCCTTAAACATTTGCATTTCTCCACATTTTCTGGGAAAGGGCTGCATTTCATGAATGGTAATGAAGGTGGGAGTTTTACTGGAGAGAGCACAAGAGATGGCCTTGCAATTACTCGGGGATGGTCAATTTGCACATTTCACAGTGAGTCCCATGGCTGTGATATGAAAATGAGGGAAATGGATAAGCCCCCAAGACCCGGCTAACATCAACAATTAATCCTAGCATTTAGAAATTGGAAAAAATATTTAACTTTAACAACCAAGTAAGTACAGGAGAAGATGACTTTGCGCTGCTCCTTCTTTGTAAATTATATTTTCCACAGATGATCACGTGTATTTAGGCGACTAAAGCCCAGGTATTTATCACAGAGTCGGACGGAAAGCATTTCATCCAACCCAATTCAATTGATTTTAGCTTTCTTCAAGTAGTTAGTGTGTGTGTGTGTGCATGTGGTGGCATTTGCACTGAGGGGGTGCATGTGTGTGCTCTGCCTCAGCAGGGAAGAAGAAAGTTTGTGTGCAGATAAGTTGCCCATGGAATATTCTGAGTCAACTGCAGCCCCTGAAGCATCTCATGGGCCCAGAGGGAGGGACAGTGGGAGGGAGAGGGGAAGGGTAGAGAAGCAGTGTGATAGTGGGTAGAGGGGGCGCATGGTGAGAGGGGCTGCACAGGCTGTCTGAACTCATCAAAGAGCCGAGGGTCTGCTGTGTGTGTGTGTGTATGGTGCCATGCCCTGGGGGGGTGGGTGGGCGGTGGTAGGAGGGCAGTGTGAAGCTGATGAAGGGGTTGGAGGGTACAAGCTAACCAAATGTGTGCGTGTCTACGTGCTGAGAGTGCCGAAATCCAGGCACTAATGGAATGGCAGTACTGTTTAAGAGGAGAACAGCTGAAAGTGGTGTTGATGGCAGTGATGATAGTTTGCCAAGCTAATTTTCACCTACGACAATATCCGCTAAGTAAGGAAAAAACAGGGAAAAAAATCACAGAACAAAGAGTCTGCGTGCAGTGAATACGCTCAAAGACATTTCACTGCAACAGCAGAATCCTCTTTTAATTCTTTGCCTGTGTGACTGATGTAAATTCTAGCACTTTGGTCACTCATCATCCCAACATGGTTTATTAAGTGAAAGATGTTAAAAAGTCTACTTTCAAACCCCCAACATGTTTCCCTTTTTTAGAACTTTGATTTCAGAATTTTTGTAGATTTATACTGGAAAAAAATGGCTGCAAGCCACATTAAAATTACACTATTTTGTTATTCTGCTTTCATACCTAAAATCTAATTGTTTTAAATGGAATGAGTTATGATAGTGGCACAAGGGTATAAATTCTCCAGATGTTGGCTCCGAATATAACATCTACCATCTGCAGCTTTCATTGGCTGTTGGAACAAATTCTTGGATTTAAACAAGCTTTAACATATCTTCTGGCCACTTGGGGGCAGTGTTAACAACTGCCCCCAAGACAGAAGATACTGCGAGCGCAGCACTTTAATATATTGCCTTTCAGGTTAATAAGTCAAAAATTAATTAGCTTTATGTCTACTTGATAAAGAATTAATGTCGCTTTGTATTAATCAAAAGCAGGATTTATGCTGAGCGTTTCCAGCCACCGATGAATGAGGCCCAATCGTAGTCAGTCTGGTCTGCTGTTTACCACATTTCTGTCTTTTCAGCTGATAAATGTGCCACTATGTACAAGTTACAAGCAAGTTAATTACTAGGTTTTATCCAATCCCTGCTGTGGCTAAAGATGATAATATAAGAGTTTTAAAGCAAAACAGTTGCACCATGAGGAGAACGACATAGTTCGGTGGTAATTCTCTGTAGGTTCATCATGCTGAGCAATAACACTCACACGCCACTGTCATTTGATTTATTCACAATGCCATTTGAGGATCTACAGGCTAGCCATCTAACTTAAGCCCTGTTCACACAGGACAGGGCTTAACTTTGCTCGTTGGACATCACATTGTAGTTGTTGATTGGTCGCTAGCAACTCCAGCTGCTTAGGTAACCCTGTAATATGTTTACTACCTTGTCAGATGTTAAAATACATCGTGGCTTGTTTTCACTGATAGTCGCTTCAACTGCCTCGATAATGAGAAAAATTTAAGTTGAAGCCAGCAGGTATTTCACACGTCTGTCACTTGGACTCGCTGAGTGTCACTGACTTTCTACGATTTCCAGTTGCCACATCACTTATTCCTTGCCTACAGATTCTGCATATTCAAATGCAAATACATGCTTATGGTGATTAATGATAGTATATAAAATATTTTTAACATTTTTTTTTTTTAACCAGTGTTAGGTACAGTATACCAAATCCTTTAAAATTTCATTGTTTGTACTACAAAATAATAAAATCAATTATCAATGCATAAAATTAAATACAATCTTAATGTTTCTCCATTTAAATTCTACTGTGTGTGCTACATATGCCTTTTCCAACTCACCGCATGTGCGTAAGAGCTGTAGGTGCTGAAGGGAAGGGCGATGGCTGGGTTAAAGATGCCAAACTGCCCAACCATCTGCTGCATACGTCTGATGGTGCGCTCCTTGTCTGTGTCGGCAAATTTGACCACCAAGCTAGAGGAAGCACCCTGAGTGAGTAAGAAGAAAAGAGAAGAGAAAAAAAAAAAGGGAAGAAATCAGATGAGGGAACAAACAGCCACTTATCTGCATGTAGCCCTCACACTAACACTCAGCAAATGAACATGGTGCATACATATCTGCAAAAGGCCTTGAGAAAATTTGCATTTATGCTTAACTACACATTTAGAGACAGCTGTGAACCAACACTTTAAAAACCTGCATTAAGAACGTTAGTGGTTATTATTTCAAATTTCTTAGTCTGCCATGTTCATTTGCAACAACAACTGCTGTTAACATCGATACCTAGTGAGCATCTCTAATTGTGTGTCAGAGATTTGCTTTTCCTTACTGCAGAAAATTGTGGCTGGCATACATAAACACGTAACGGACAGCTGCGGTAAGAATAAAAATATTCTATTTATTGAGTGAAAAGCTCCGATATGCAGACAGGATCAGCCCGCTTTCTTTCAGTCAGAGGAAGACTTATACAAAGTCACTCAGGGCAAAGCCGACTCACTGTTTATATCATAAATAGTTTATATCCCTCACCCCTTTCCAGGCTTTTCCCTATCCAGTACAGTACATATATGTAACATCAGAGCTACTTCACTTTGTTAAGGTTAAAAGATCTGCAATGCACAGCGATTCGAAGTGATGGGCAGAGGTTCCTATTGGCCTGGGTAGAAGTGCTCTTCAAAGAAAATTCTTCTTTTCAGGGCGATTTCTCTCCTTCTGCCCAGCTTCCGTTTGAGTCTCCTCCTTGTCTCTGTGTCTTTGGCAATTCATCCCTATATCAAAACTATTACCCCTTTTTGCAGCCCAATAATGAAACCAGCAGGTGTGTCTGCCACACACCCTTCATTAAAGAATCTTCGAATGATTTAGCGCTACAGTTGACCTTTTGTGTGCTCCGCCTCTCCTCCCCTCTGCGCCCCCAAACAGGCCAATCGATCCACATAAAAGGCCGAAATATTACTCTGATCTGACAGTGTAGAAAGGTTGTGTGTCAGTCACAATAAGAGGCTCCCTGAAATTGATGCAAGATTGTCAATAGCAGTGGTGACTGGTAAAGCGCCTGGACTGGGGTTATAGTTTTCAAACTTCTATAGGGGGTAATGTTTTGGATCTGAGTCAAATATCGAAGAAGCTGTGTTGGACCATGGGTACATAGTTATAAATGGCATCTGCATTAACAGGTTATTATTGCATAATTAATTAGACTTTTTTCTGTTTTTTTTCCTGTGTGATTTCCCTCCCTGAGGTATCACTCTAATAAAGATATCTACAGACAGCAAAAAACGGTCAAAGACAGGCATTGGACCTTTTCGACTGTAGCATATAGATTTTATGTTCTTCCTTTCCCTTTCTCCCCACATTTCTCAATATTCCCACAAGCCCTCTGCTCCAGGCTAACTCACCGGTCGAATTACAGGCTTGCAGTACTATATGTGAATGGTCAGTTGGTTAGTCAGCTGTGTGACTAAAAGACTGATTGTATAGCTAGTTGAGTGACTGACTGGCAGGCTAGTTGGCTAACAGACTAATTGAGTACTGAATGGCTCTGGTCACATGAGAAATTAGCTTATACAGTGCTAATGCCATTCTATCAGATGGGAATAAGACGCCTTCCGTTCATTCTGACTCATGTACGATTCTATAATAAATACAGAAACAAGAGATAGAAAAACACAAAAAAAAATTCTTAATGCTTCTCAATCTCTTAAGCAAAACCTTATATATTAACACTAAGCTGAGACACTTCAGGGTTGACAGTGACACAATTGCAAGTTTAGCGTTTGTTGTTGTCGAGCATTTTACTATCTGTACGATTAACCTTGCTATGAGGTTTAACTTTGGGAGTGTGCAGCAGAATACAGAAAAGATGCTCTGGTACATATTGAATATTTTACCTCGCTTTTACAGTTAAAGAAGCTATTTAAGGTCGGCACTCTTTGGTAATGAGAACTGTGAGTTTCTCCTCTGGTTAAGGAGATTAAGTTGGAACTTTGCAGTCAGCCCTTTGCCATCTAGAACTAAAGTGTGCCTTCTCGAGAAACAAAGTTTATTGGCCTGTCTTATTATACAAGAGCCTTGTGCCATTTGTTTTCATACGCTTGCATGTATGTCCCACTCTCTGCAAAGCTTTTTTTCAAGGTCTCTACACTGAGACCGCCCTCCCACTGTTTCTCCTAAGGACACGTAAATTTTATGGCTTGTCGGCTAAGCGTCCATTGCCACATTTGTTTATCACAGAGGTTTTCCCATTTAGGCCTGTCAGGATATCAGCGAGCAGAATCTCCATTGCTATAAAGAGAGGAGGATGAAGTGTGAAGTGAAAGTCTCATTAAATTTTTAAGCTGCCAAGTGTGAGCAGAATCCCCCTGCCGGGTGTCTCCCAGCTGCCTAGAGAGCCACTGAAGGAGCGGGAGTTAAACAGGAAGGATAAAAAGGTACTACAGAGACTTAGAACCAAAAGGAAAGTCTGCCTCTTTAAGGTTTCTTCTCATTGCCAAGGATGGTTGTGTTGGTCTCTGTTCAAGCTGCACAAGCTGCAAACCCTCATGTGAATAAAGGAGATAAAACCCCATATCTAGTGATATATATTTCATATTCTTTTAACTTTAATGCCTGCTTGCATTTGATAAGTTAGAAGGAAGACTGGCTCTCTGTCCAGTACTAGGAGATACAGTCCGTGTACTGGTTTCAAGTGTCTCACAGTGAAGACCTTATTGGTGTTCCTGTCTTTCAGGGTCAGTCGTGCTGTAGCTTTGTCCACACACCTATTAAGAAATACTTCAACAATTTTACAACATTCTAAATCAGCATAGATTCAACATAACACAGTCGGAATGTTTTTCATATTTATTTTAAGAAGGTCTGCGATGGTCCAGCAACCTGTCCACAACAGGATGTCAGGAGTTTGAAGGTAACAGCTTCTGTTTATATGTTTTTTATTTAACTGCAAACTGAGTTGACTTGACTGAAA
>VUQG01044897.1:130458-144460 GCA_015106755.1 Etia nguti | reverse complement strand
AAACTAAGGTCCTCATCCATAATTTCTCAAAGATTTTTAAAAGAATGAGGTCTCTTGGATGAGTGACGAAACGTTTCTCCCACAAAACGCTACGTCCAGATGAACAGAATCAACTTTTGGAGAATGAGGTCTCTAGTATCCTGGGTTCTGGGCGGGAACTCATCCATATGTCTTCGTTTTTAAACAGGACAATCTGAGTGGTGTTTTTGCTTGACTGAAGGAAATATTGTTGCATCCAGACTCTGTACAGCATGGTTTTCTTTTTCATTAATGTCAATAAAAACAAAATATTTAATTTTGAATAATTTTTTAATATTCTGCAGATTTGTTTCATCTGCAATGACTGAAAACTGTCATGTTTCATCTAAGAAACTAATTTTCCTTGTGACTGTTCCTAACATTACAACTGTTAGACATAGTGTCATAATGGACACAGACGTTCAGATATTGAGTATTCCTATACCTTAGGGCAGGGCTCTCGAACTCCAGTCCTCGAGGGCCGGTGTCCTGAAACCTTTCCATGTGTCCCTGTTGCAACACACCTGAATACAATTAGTAGGTCATTAGCAAGACTATAGAACTTGACTGCATGCTGAAGTGGCAATTCAGCCATTTGATTCATGTTACAGCAGCTCATGAATGAATGAACATAGTGCAATAAAAGTACTTTTAGAAGTACATTTTTCCAAACAATTACATTTACTTAAATTTACTTAAGTAGGGTTAGGGGTCGCCACTTCAGCATGCAGTCAAGTTCTATACTCTTGCTAATGACCTACTAATTTTATTCAGGTGTGTTGCAACAGGGACACATGGAAAAGTTTCAGGACACTGGCCCTCGAGGACTGGAGTTTGAGGCCCCTGCCTTAGGGATATCTTAGGGAGCTGCTAGTGTGGCCATAGAGCAGGGGTGGCAACTCCAGGCCTCGAGGGCCGGTGTCCTGCAGTCTTTAGATGTGTCCTTGATCCAACACAGCTGATTCAAATGGCTAAATTACCTCCTCAACATGTCTTGTTGTTCTCCAGAGGCCTGGCAATGAACTAATCATTTGAGTCAGGTGTGTTGACCCAGGGTGAGATCTAAAACCTGCAGGACACCGGCCCTCGAGGCCTGGAGTTGCCCACCCCTGCCATAGAGGTCTTGTTAGTTGAAATATATGGGACTAGTCCAACATAATGAGGATAATCTGAGTTGTTTTCATCTAACATGCTTGCCAAAATTAAAGTAACATTACTAACCTTTCTTCTTGGAAGATGACCAGTTGTCTGCTGGTTTCATGTCCTCATAATCTGTCCAATCAAAGAGAGCCATGTCCAACGTTGGCATCACCTCTCCTTGTCCTTTTCCTCGTCCTGACCTCTGAAAATGAAAGTGTACCTTGAAGCTACACCTTACCTTTTACCCATTTTTCAGTGGAAACATAATAATTCTATACTGACATTATCAAGCATAGCCAGTAAATAAATTTCTGTCATCTGTGATGAATGTTTAGTTGTTTCAATTAAACCACAGCAGCAATAAATGAGTGTGTTTTGGTTTGCTCACTGTGTTTTGCTAGTAAATGTATTCAGTGTGTTCTTAATGAAACTCATTGGACTTGTGTTGTGACCAGCAGCAGTGATGTTTCATTGATTTATAAAATACCCCCACGGAGACAACAGGGATAGCAGCAGAGCTTTAAAAACCAATCGATTGGGTAACAGAGAACATGGCTGGCCACACACCAGCATACAAATATACATCATGCAGAACTTGTGTGGTTAATACATAAACAGTTTACAGACATATAGTTTAAGACTCGCAGTTCATTGCACACATGCCTTTTCTTTTCTAGTCAGTGGGGACAGCCACTGCCTGCAGATCATATACAGGCATTACAGTTACGGAAAGGTGCAAAATGTAATTTCTTACTTCATTATGTTTTGTTGTTGTCTTCTCTATGAAAGCAAATGGAAGTGATTAGCATGCAAGAAAATCTTTGCCTTATGCATTTATGCCAGGATGGCAGTAATAAGAGTGCAGCATGCGATGCACTATAGGTATGATGGTTGATGATGATGGTTTCTAGGCTGAGTGAGAAAAAAGCCCACCCAAAAGACCCGAACCACTTAAAACAGTTTTTTCTTATATGTCAAAGAAAATAAAACAAGGTTTGCTGAAGCAAATTCTTAGACTCTCCTCAGGTACCTATGCACAATTATGAGTTTAAAATGATCCTTATTTATCTTTGCTCTATCTTAGATGAATACAGGCCCTTGGATCTGTTCATTCTCTGTTCGAAACAAGATATTTTAGGCCAACTTTCTTCTGATTGGCTGTTCCTCCCAAACAGAAGATTTGAACAGCTGTAACTGAACTGCAGGACATATGTGCTCAAAGCCAGAGAACACAGAGAAGATATCCTTAATACAGAAGACCCTTTTAATGATATCTGCTGTATTTGAAGGAAAATGTACTTGACAAAAATAATAGTTATAACAGGTCCCTTTTAAGGACTTTTTCTAAAAACAAGATCCATCATCACCTATCATCAAAAAGGCATTGTGTTGTTATATTAGGTGGGAGAAAAAAGCTGTTTTAGGATTTCTTTATTTGTGAATCTTTACTTTACTTATCTTTAATAGTTTTTTTGTGTCCTGCCTATTTATACGACTCAAAGAATGGCTAAAAACAAATCTAGTACAGGACATGTGGTACTGCATAATATATGGCACATAAACATAGCACTCTGAGGCTCCTAAAAGGATATTCAAAATTCATGTCAGTAGCTGAATACCTTGTGACTGATCCAAATTTATATAAAAGTGCCATAAATTTAGGTGTTGTACTTTAATAAAATATTGATGTGGAGATTGGCGTTTGATGGTCTTGCCATAAAGCAAAACTTGTTGATGAATTGCTAAGACATCCCTAACTTGAATAAAAGCCATAAGAACACGGTTACTTCCACTTCCCTCAGAGAGGTGAAACAAAATAGAAATGTTACACAGTATAATTAAGTCAGTAGGGCTTTGTGATATCTCACGGGGAAAACTTGATCAATAAAAAAAAGCTCCTCTTGGAAAAAGATCCAAATTGTGTCC
Source organism: Etia nguti (assembly GCA_015106755.1). Lineage (NCBI taxonomy): Eukaryota > Metazoa > Chordata > Actinopteri > Cichliformes > Cichlidae > Etia > Etia nguti. Next base: position 141,376 of record VUQG01044897.1, on the reverse strand, counting down.
TTTTACCCTCAGGAAATGTGCCTGTGAAAATAACAATCAGTTTAATTGCAGGGGGCTACCTGCTTGCCCTCTACTGCTCATTAAACCATCAGCATAAAATCGAACATTAATTAAGAAGCCTCTCAGCATCTTTGTACATCTGGATCTGGGTTCAAAGAGGCTAACAGCTTTTTCTGCTTTGGCCCAATAATATTTGACTGCTGTCAGAGTACAGTATGCTCCTGCGCTCTCTGGGGTCCCAGAAATGCTGAAAAAGAGCAGACTGAGTCATGGTTCCTTTTTCCTTTGCATTTCCTGAGCGTTGGCCTTTTCCTTGTTTACTTTGCTACCCCATTCTTGTCCTTGTGTGTGCATAGTCTCCTCACTGACACCCTATTTTATATTGAAAGATCTTTATCGTGTCATGTGTTTTTTACTCCCCGTCTTTGTTGTTTTTCTACCTCTTTTGATTCCCTATCCTGTGTTAATTGATTTCACCTGTTGTGTTTTAAATATAGTTGTTTGTACCTTTATAGTCCGGTAATTTCTCTTTGTCAATTCCTCTTTGAGTTTTCGGTCTTTATTTTACCCGCTTTTGTTTTTTTCCCTCCTTTAATTTGAAGCGGATTTAGAAGCAAAGCAAAGAAACTAAAAGTTTCATCCTGGGTTTTTAGTGTTACAAGGGTGATTCATTTCTTAAAGCTTACCTGCTCCAGAGCAAATTACATTTGAGATGAGAGATCAAAACAACAGACCAGTCAGTCCCCTGGAAAATAGCCTGACCATTCCTGGAAATATTTTGCCACTCAAAGGTTTTATCACATTTCCCTACTTCATCTCGCCTGTGTCCTGGTAGCTTGCACCAACATCCTCACTCCTAATCTCACTTGTCTTAATGAGCCAAATGCTAGTTGTTTATTTGATGAACTAAAAAGGACGAGTGACCTTTTGCAAATAAGAATCAGAGAATCAATGGGTTAGGGTGAGATTATTATAGAGCAGCAAAACTTCAAGAATCTCATTCATAAGAATGACTTTAAGCTGAAAACCATGAGGAAATTATTTCTAATCAAGGTCTAGATTTGATACATCTGAGGCCAAAGCTAGGATGAATTTTCCAGTTCTGTCTGTCTGCCTCTACCTTGTTCAGTGCAGTGACCACACACTTCAGCGCTGCAGCAATCACAGTGCTTAGTCCATTAAATACTACAGATTGCCTGACTATAATCTCTGCTTTTATCACCATAATCTCATCCAAAAAACTTTCCTTTCTCTTTCACTCCATTTCTGACTAAGCAATGCGCTGGCATTTTTAAAGGAGCAATCCTAAGGCATGCATATTTGGTTAAGCAAGGTTTCATGAATCGAACATGAGCATGCCATCAGGAGTGATTAGGAGGACTTTGGGCTGAATGTAAAAAAAAAAAATGTTAACATGCATGATGATTCCTCGCCAGGGTCCTCACTAAAAACCGATGTTTGTTTTAAACTTACAGGTGTTAAGATGTGCTGTTAAAAATTACTGTGTAAAAATAAAGAACCCTGCTGAGGTCAGTGCCCGTCGTGTAGTTTTAAAGAAAGGGATACTCAAAAATTGGATGGGTCTCACTTTGCCTGTGCTCCACCAAATTTAATGGAAATGACCCGGATAATTTTGGATTATTTTGCCTGCAGAGAAACGGCACTAAAAGCAGACCTCTATGTAATAACTATTTTTAGTGACAGCACAATAGTAAGGCTTGGTTAGATTGTGGTACAAAAGGAGCTTGTTAAGTTTGGGAAAGATGCAGGTTTAAAGGACTTTAGTAGTAAACATGCAGTTAAGGTTACGAAAGGGTTGTGGTTGAAAGAAATAACATTTACTAATGGTTTGAAAAAGGTGTCAAGCATGCATGTACAACACACAATTTAATGGGGGGAGAGTGAGCGCTAAAGAACCATTTAAAAAGAAACACAAAATGTCTTCAATTTTCTACAAACTGCAGTTCAACAGTTCCTAACGTCGTATTTTTATCCAGAAAATCAACTGGTTAAAATTTTACTTTAGCGGCAATTGAAATCTGTTTTACTTGTTGTGTTGAATAAATCTCTTCAACAAAACCAGTGAAACAGAGGCAGAAATTGTCCTATGGCTGAAATTTCCCCAAAACACATACAGGCTGTTGGGTGTTAACGGCAGGTTTGGCAAATCCAAAAGCTTTCCTGATGTAGAGACTCTGTCTGTCCCCACATTTCATTTGTAACAGACTGAAGGAGTCTCAGGAAACTATATATTATTTTGTTGTTTAAGCATCATGCTGGGTGGCTGTGACAGGGGGTGAGTGATACCTCATAACCCCTGCAGATTTTTTTCATGACACATGCCCAGCCAGACACAAAAAAGAGACTCTCTGCACCCATAGATTTTGTCCTGAGGTGGTTTTTAAGAAAGGAATAGGAAGGTAGTTACAGAAAAATGTGCTGCTGGACTCTGAACTCCATGATTTTGGGTTCCAGAGGTGCAGTTTTGTTATACAGAACAGGCCATATCTATCATACAAACTGTGACCAAAAACCAGCCAGTTTGGCCTACTGGAGGACGTTTTTCACAAGCAGCACTTTCGGGTTCACGCTGTAGAGAGTGCCATTTCTATGATGAGCTATGAGGCTTGTGGCAGCATAACGGCTGTAATGGGGCCCATTTTCACTCTATTTCCACCACACATTGAAATCACACTGAGGCACAACACACCCAGCCTTTAATAACCACTCCAGTTTCGTTGGTTACCTGGGGTTTGGTTGAGGCCGGGGACAGCGTTGGGGGATGCTCGTTCATCACCGTGGTAACCGTAGAAGAGCCGGAGCCAAAGACGCCAATGATGGGGGAAGGGGGTTCATTGGGCGGGGTCATGCTGAGGGAGGGGGAGGTGGCAGAAGCAGAGGAGAAGAGAGGATCCTCAAATAGATCTCTGTCCTTCAATGCAGAGCTCAGCTCTGGAGAAAACCCTGAACACAGAGAGATACATTTTTTTTATGTCAGCAAATCATATCAGTAGATTATTAGAGAAAGTTTAATCTAAAATACTAATATATAAAATAATAATAATAATAATAATAATAATAATAATAATAAAAATATACTAATAAACTAATATTGAACTGCAGTTAAGATGAGATAGTTCTGTCACTGTGGCATTTCAAACTGAAGAGTTTTAGATGTTTTTAACCTTTGATTTTTGTTGTTATTGTTGTTGTTTTTCTGTTTGCTATGACTAATTCTCCAAAGTTTCCATAAAGTATGATTTATTCTGCAGCAGGAGTCCAATAAAAATGCTTCTCAGTTTCATCTGTGTACCACCATGATGTTCCTGTTGTTGCACAGTTTGAAACTCTGCAAACACCAGACCAAAAACTGGAGTTCACCTCCACAATCATTCAAAACATAAAATCAGAGTCAGTAGGTGTAATTGAGAACGTATTTCAAGCTGTCATGCAGTCCCTGAACTTCTTACATTTCATTTTAATACCTGAAAGCAGTGTATTTTGTCACATTATGTCATATTTACAAAACCTTTCAAATGTAACTGTTATTAATTTAGGTTCAAAGCCAAACAGGTTTGTCTGGGTCAGAACCGCTGAAACTGTCCACTCGATCAAATTGACAGTGTTATGACATATAACAGTGGTTTCCAAGGTAACAGCAATTGTTCTATTGAGCACCATGGGAAGAATGACAATGTGCAGAAAGACGTTTTTAGCTGTGCTCCTGAGGCATGGCTACTTGCCTACAAATGGAGTGGGATGCTTAACTGTTTTTGCTTTGCTTTCCTCTACTCGTGAAACCTTTTTGGCAATATCAGTATCAATATACTGACCATAGATTTAGGCAAGGATGTTGCTCTTAAGTGATGGTTTAAATTCTGACATCTGATCATGGAGTGTCGAAAGTTGCCATTCATGCAGATTGGTACCAATGAGACAACACGTCTGTTGTAAGTTGGGTGAACTGACCTTTACATTTACAACGACATTGGCCGTTTCAGGTTTTCCATGTTAGTAGTGTATAGGTACGCAATAATAACACACTACCGTACTATAGCAGCTAGAGTTCATTTGTCATTCATTTGAATTGATTCAAACTTTATTCTCCTGCTGAGGCTACATGACTTCTGTGTAAAGTTTCTTGTAGTTTGCAGTGAAACCCCTAAATCGCTCTAATGTATGTATATCGATGTGGTCAAAAGCTTCGATCCTCTCATCATGGATATGAATGTCACTTAATGTGAGACTTTGAGGGACTTTTGGTAGCAATCAGCAAACCTCTGGATATAATTCTGCCTGGATATTTGATCCCTCGTCTTGACAGAATTGGTAGAATTCATTTAAATTGGTTTCCTGGCATGGACCTGGCTTTTAAACGTAGGCCTCAAATTTTCAATAGGGTCAAGGTCAGGGACTTAGGACGGCCATTCCAGCAGGTTAATGTTAGCCTGGTTTATCACATCCAAAAGAGTTTTGGTTTGTATTTGGGATCATTGGCATGCTGGAACACTGCTATATCCTAGCAGGACAATGATCTGAGGTGAAGTTGAGGAATTTGGAGGTAGTCCTACTTCATTATTTCGTCTACTTTGTACCAGTACCACTGGTACTTTTCTCTCATCTGACCTTCTAGGCAAAGTGGTGACACATCTGAATAACTTGTAGTTATGTACAATTATTTGATGATTATTTGATGATCTGCAGTTGTTTAGAAATGGCTCCAAAAGACCTCTGACGCTTGTGTAAATCTACAATTCTCCATCTTAGATCTTCACTAAGTTCCTTTGAATTTTCCCATTGTTCTGCAAATTGGTCTGAGTGCTTTTAAACAAATCCTCTTTGTGCTTGCAAATAGAAACTACCTGATGTAGTCAATTATGATAACAAGAAGTTAATAAATCTTGGTCTTGTCAAATTAAAAGACATTGCAGAACCTTCAGCACCACATTTGAGTGAGTAAACGTATATATTTCAGCCTGTATGCATACTTTTGATCCTTTATAGATCAAAGAAAATACAAAATAGACTACAATTTGTACACCCAATCCTTAATAATAAAGGTGTTGGCTGCACATTCATTCCAACATGGAAAAAGACAGGTCAAAAACAGCTCAAGTAAATCATGAAAAACCCCAAATTACCATGACATTCATGCCCATGCAAACCTTTGAGCACAAATGTATGTCTGGGTTTTTGGTGCACTCACCTTTTCTGTGACGCCCCTTTTCACGCCGGCTCCCTTGTCTCCTGTGCTCAGAATGGTGCCCATGTCCATTTCCATGCCCATGCCCTCTCTCCTTGCGTGTTCCTACAAGGTGGTTCTCCTGGACCTGGGATGGACTCTTCATACTCATTCGAGCTCTGTCTTTGTCCCTCCCTGGACCCATCTCCAGTCTCACTGGGCTGAGACCTTCCAGGCCTGTCCCATCATCCTCAGGTCTGGCCAAGGGTTGCAGGGGCCTGTGAGAGAGCAGCCCAGCTCCAGCCTTGGCACCCCGGCCACCGTGCCCTCTGCGGTTCCGGCTATATCCGCGGCCCTGTAGACCTTGCGAGCGGTACTGCAGGACATTGCTGCCACCTGCTGAGGTCTGCGCCTGCCTCCTCTTGCCATGAGGAGCTCCATGCTCAGCGCTGTATGACAGTGCCAGGGTGGCAAACAGCAGCAACATACTCCAGGAGAGAGCCATTGTCTGTCCAGCACAACACCACCTACTGGGAGGAGAAAATATTTCTCAATGCTGCACATAATTTATTCTGCTGTGTCTTCAGATTTGATCAGATTTTCCACAAAAGCACAGAATCTATGTTGAGGTTTTGTACATCTTAAAAAAATAATTATTTTTGAGTATTAAATACTAGTTGCCTATCTTTCAGCACTCAGTTTTATTATATAATTTGTATAATCTGCATATTCTGCATTTATTCAAAATAAAAAGTTACTAAAAGAAATATACAAACATTAATGTACACACATTAAAGATTATTCACAGTTATTTTAATGATCCACAGGCTTTCCATCTAGCATCATTGTAAAGTTGGTATTGCAAGTTCCCTTTCCAATAAATTGTGGCCTCTTCATTCTCCTATGACTGTTCCTGCACAATCATTATTTCCTTCAGTGACATATCCTTCTGGAAAAATATCAGAAACATAATTACGGCAACTTCCTTCAAAAGGGGGCATCCCTCATTTAGCTCTGATTGTCAGCCTTTTTGTGCAGAAGCTAAAGTTGGGAGAACACAGGTCCTTGAGTGTTGTGATGAGTACTCTACTCTGCTGAATTCATCATCCCACAAATTGCGACTTTGGTGGATTTTGGTGGATTTGAAGAGACAATGGTGAGATGCTTGTTCATTAAAAAAATGATTTTCCACCCTTTAGTCAAGGACCTCTATGCCTTACTCATTATGAGATACTGCAGTGTGCACAAGCTTCATCACTGCTTATTCAGTGGTCTCAAGAGCTCTCCAACCATATCTTTCATTACAAAAGTCAACATATGTGTGAGGTGTGACTGAACTAAAATATGAGGTTCTGTATATCTAGAATGGCACTTCATCCAAATGTCAATAAAATGGTGCTTAATAAAAAAGTATAAATAGTTTTTCTTTTCCCATCTTGATATCCAAACATACACTGCAATGAAGCTCAGATTCAATTGTAATCTAACAGAGTACTATGTGGGTATGTTAGAACCAATTTATTCAGTCATTGGTAAGAACACAAATGTCCAACACAGTTAGACTGGACACTAAGCAGCCTTTACACTCCCAGCTTAAAAGGCCTGTGTGGTATTTGATTGTTGCAATTTGTGCTAGCGTGATAATAGCACAGGTGATGTATTGACATCATGCATCCTGCCTCCTGCATGCTCTAACTAGCCATCCTGCCATGTGCTAGATGTGAGAAATTATTTCTATTTTACTAGCAATTGATCAAATTATGAAAAAATCAAATAATGGGAAAAATAAAGTAAGAAAACAGACAAAATGTCAAAACTTTGTTCATAAAACTGTCATAATGAAGAAATTAATCTATTAAAACATGTTGACCTCTCAATACCACAGAAATCATTCACTATAAAACTTGACGTGTTCTAGTCGTCATTAACCTTTAAAGATGCTTACATTGATATGCACCTTATGTTAGAAAATATTTGTTTATTTCTTCAATCATAACACAATTTGCCCTATATTTTAAAAAAACCCAAAAAACTTAATGGCAAATCACCTACACGTGATGGTTTGTTTTCTCCTCCACTTAAATAGGCTAGCACAATCCATTGCGACAGACATACACAGTGCGCTGTGGCAGGTAACTCCTTTGTGTTAAAAGACAAACGGCAGTGCAGGGCATACAGAAAATCAATAAGGGAAAGTATTGAGCCATCAGTGATGGTGGGCACATGTGCTGTGTGCGTCTCCAAAGTGGAGTTGGGGGGGTTGAGTTATTTTATCACAGTGACGCACACACACACCAAGCTGAAAAAGCACACCCTGGGTTTTAAAGTCAGTTATTTAGGTGTTTCTAAAAAAAGGCACACAGGTGCCAGGGTGTGTGTGTGAGCGGGCTGCAGAGGATTCTGGTGATGTCAGGGGAAGTTTGCACTACGGGTGCCGGCAATGCTCCGAGGGATTTAAAGGCAAACGGTGTCTGTTCGACCAGTTGTGCAGCTAACAAACAAGAGTGTGGGGCTGGCCACTGAGGCGAGACCTTTGTCGTCAAACAGGCCGGCAGAGTGTCGAAGGGGAGGGTAATCAGCTGTGTCGCCCACATATATATAGAGTTTAGCTGGGATTACACTGTCTGTTTGACACATGAATTGATGCTGGTGTCGAGTGGCTTGGATCTTATCTGGTCAAAGGCGTGATTTAGAAGGGAAACAAACAAAACATTAAAGTTAACTGTGGTGCAGGGCAGTGAAACTAGGGGATTGATTAAGGGATTACATCTCCAAAGTCCTCTGTACACATTTATCACAGTAATGGCTTGACATTTGGGGAAATGTGCCTTCTTGCCAGGAGTAACATAAGCGACGCCCCAGCTTATGTTACTCCTGTGATACGTGCCTGTCTGTTAGATAAACAGCTTTGGCAACCCAGACCCTTTTCAGAACTCACCATTTGACCTCATCACACCTACTAATGCACTAATTGCTCAGTTGTGTGGGCAATTACTGCATTGAGAAAGCTGACCGTTACTGTTATCTCTAACTCTTACTTTAGTTGCTTACACAATTATTTCTGTCACTGTTTGCTTATATAGTCAAGTGATTATAGCAATAATGGTATGTCGTGCTGATGATCTGTTTTCTAGTTGTAATCTGATATTTTTCTGCTTTCTTTTTCTTTTAGAGGCTTTTATTGTGTATATGCTTTTACATTACAGGTTTAGTCATGTAGCTTTAGACCACACCTGATCTCTATTTAAGAGTTTTGTCCGTTGACTATGGCCGAAAATGACTTTTAGTTATAAAAACTCGTACACAACAAATATTGTCCCTGCTAAATAAAGCATCCATCCATCCATTTCTTACCCAGTTATACAATTCATTCTCTAGAGGGACTGAAGCCTATCTGTGATGAGGAAAGAAGCAGGGTACACCCTGGACGAGGTCACCAGTCCATCAGAGGGCTCTAAATAAACTAAAGAAATAAAGTCTACCCATCCATACATTCATCCATTCTCTTTGCTTATCCTTATCAGGGTCGCGAGGAGGGCTGGAGCCTATCCCAGCCACCACAGGGTACACCCTTCACCTGGACCAGGTCACCAGTCCATCAGAGTGCCCTAAAAAACTAAAGAAATAAAAATCATCTATGTGCGATCATCTTTGTAATGCATTCTAGTACCGAATTCACTGCTTCTTGTTTGAATAAACTTGCAGTTTTAGGCTGCTTTAAAGAAGAATAAATAAATCATTTCTACAAAGATTTTGAAGTATTTCTTTAAACAAATAGATCTATTCTATTGATGGTTTATTGTGTCAGGAATTAAAAGATGAATGCATTTTTTTTTCATACACCTACATATTTTAGGATTAACACACACATTGTTTGTAGAGTTAGAAACAGCAGCATCACCTGAATTAGAGATAATGGGAGAAGCTAAGCAATAAAAAAATATATAGATCATGGCTCTTCAAAAAAAAAATTTCCAGTATAAAAAAAATAAAATTGTTACACCTCCACAGAAAAAGAAGGCACCCATTCCAAAGTAAGGTCTTCACAGATGTGCCATGTGAAAGAGAAAGCAGGCGGTGAAGGAGGGAGGACGCGTATCTCGGCATAGCAGCTCCCTGTTTTCCTCTCTCATACTTTCATGTGCTGCTAACAGGTGGCCCTTTGAGGAGACACAGGATGGGGATGATAATGGAGCACTCCGGGTGGCATTCCACATTTTAAGCACAGTCTCTTGTGTGTGATAAACAACCTCCATGAACAACACAGCCTCTTGCCAGAGCTTGTATTATACAAGCCTGTGTGTTGAAGGTAGGGCACAGCAGGGCCTCTGCTACTGAGGTGATGGCGGGCCAAACGAGTGGCCCGACAACTTTCATTCCACAGTGAGGTGATCTGCAACTTGAATGGCAACATTTAAACAAGCAAATTATGGTTGGGCGTTAGCTTTCATGGCTTCTGTGAGATAGCTTTTGGTTGAAAGAATAAAAGGCTCTGAAGACCCATTTAATTACACTTTTAATAGCTCTGAGGGGGTTCAAGGATTTCTGCCGATGTTGGGACAGTTTTGGTTATTTCTTTCACATTTTCTGCTTTTTAAAAAAAAAACAACCCAAAAAACAACAACAACTTTGATTGGTCTTATCTTCTTTTTCTCACAAAAAACTCGTTGTGCTTTCTATTTTCTTTTAAATGCTTTAAATCCTTTATTTTTTACATTCATGTCAGCAACCCTGCAGGGTTTGGCTCTGACTTTGTTTGTGCATTGCTGCATTTTTGGTGGAAAGTCAACAGTGTTTTTTTTTTAACAGTATATTAGGAATTGGAACCCATTATAATTGCATATATTAAAAAGTTGTTTTTTACCACAACTAAATTTAGGTCTTTTCATAGACTGAAATGTTTGATTTTAGGAAAGGGCTTTAATAACTAACAAATGCAAAGTGTGTGAGTGACTGTCTTACAGACTGTCAAATGACATGAAGTTGTGTCTTTTTTTTCCAGACTTAGAAAGAGAAAAAAAACTTAAGGAACTGAAAAACCAATTAGATTATTTATTATTTGCTCCTAATGTCAAATAACAAAAACAAAAACAGAAAATCTATCATAAGCACTCCGGTGCTCATATTTGGCTGTTTATGTGTAACTATATTTATAATGTGAAGTGGAGAGGATTCACATCATGCCATGGGAAATTTAAAGTCCAGAAGTAATAACAACCAAGTACACAAAAACTGATTTTTAAAAGGAACACGTCTTGGACGATACTTTGAACCTCAACTCTCAAAGGTGTAAAGATTTTATTGGTGTCTGAGCTCATCAGTGTACAGAGGGAAACTGTGTATAGTAATATAAAATCTAATAAAATGTTTTTAAAAAATCCACATTTTTCGGAAGCAGGTAGGAGAAAAGCAGGTTATCTCTAACAGTGTGTAGTAAACACAATATATATTGTAGCAGTTTTTATAAGCCTGGCGTGCAGTGTGATGCCACCTGGGACACATGAATCAGAGTAGAGTGGAGTAAGTATGAAATGATAGGTAATCTCACAAGAAATTGCAAAGGGGGCACTATTAGAGGGCTGGATGATTAAGCTCTGATGAGATCAGGGGCGTCTATCTGGGCTTTGATCAATTGGTCTGTCCCTTAAGCAGGACACACTCATATAAGAATAGACTTAACAGAGATTGAACCCAGACCTGCGGCTCATATTGGGAAAGTGAGAGAGGAAAAGCAGT
>VUQG01044897.1:116487-127592 GCA_015106755.1 Etia nguti | reverse complement strand
AACCTCAGCATTAATTAAGTTATTAAAATAGCCTGTGTGACAATATTACGACACTAGACGGACAAAAGCAATCCTGTTTGAAACATTTGCAATAAAGGGTTCAGAAATAAAGATTCAAGTCCATGATGGCATCAGAACTGGGAATAGGATCCGGTCTGCTGTTTGAGTATAAATATCTATTTAAAAAGGGAAAACGAATAAAATAGCAGTAATTTACAAACGTCACAGAAACACCTGAAACAATGTTTGGAAATCAAAGAAACGATATTAGCCGCAACAGTAAGCAACCTAAGCACTTGCTCTGGAAATGATGTAATTCGTTTTTCCAGGATTATAACAGAGATGATTCCTTACTTTGTGTTTGTTTCGTCTTGTTTTCCTCTGATGTTATTTAAGCCTCAAACAGCAGTTCGCTCATATGGCTGCAGGTTGACAGCAGGACAGGACCGAAACGCAGCGCAGCAGCAGCTCTGTAGTCCGCTCTCTTGGATGTGCAGAGCATCCGGACTGTCTCTTGCTTCTTTATGATGAGGAGAGTCAACCACTCCGGAGTGCGCGCTCCCGAGTGCGCGTCAGCGTCAGGGCTAGCTTTATCTCCAAATGGGGCTTGTCCCGGCAGGTAAAACATGGATAGAAAAGGGGGGGTCGCTAGAGTATTGACGTAATACTGACACAATCAGCATTTTCTATCAGTTTTCCAAGTTGGGAAAGAAGATCAAACAAAGAGATCAGAAACTTGACTTTTATGTGAAAAATGTGTCAAAAATGTTCCTTGTGATTTATTGCCTCAGTAAACCTCCTCGCTAATCCAATATGAACAAAGCTACGTAGTTTCTGATCATTTTCGCTTTCCAGTCAGCACATGTGCTTGTTCCTTTCCTCCAAAATGCAACTGTGGACAAAGCACGAGCATAAAGAAAAGGGCTTCCCATTCTGATGTAACTACACGCTCAGAAAATGACCTATTTTACCTTTAGGGGTACAACAGCTTGACACTGCAGCAGTACTTGTAGTAGGTACTGCCTGATGTACTCTACAGAAAAAAAAACGTGTCTTTGGGCTGCTGGAGCAAACAGGAGCACTCGGAGAAAATCCACCTGGCACAGTGAGTACAGAGGTCCCAGAAAAGCAAGAATCTTCTTACTGTGCAGTGCTAACCAGTATACAAGACAGGTGCAGAATGGAACTTGGCATGCATTAAATAGCTTTTATTTAACTTAAATAAACAGCCAAATCCATAAAAAAGAGAAATTAATATTTTGCCTATTTTCTATTTGCATTTGCCTGCACACAGATTTAAAATCTAGAAGAAATGGTGCAAATATGTACCACTTATGGAGTTTACTTTGGAGATATAGTGTTCTAAATTGCACCTGGAAAGAGAGAAATAGACTTCCATTGTACATTTTTCTAGAGTCAAAATAACATAACCTGTCTGACTTTATACAACTATAGCCAGGACATTAAAAAGACTAACTGCTCTAAATTCAGCCTTATCAATTACATTGGTGCCCAATCACACTAAAGTTGTTGTGGCTGAATGAGAGCAGATTCCTGCAGCCAGGTTCAGAAATCAGGTGAAAAGCATTCACAGGGTGGTGGAGATGGTTATTGCAGCACATTAATGCCTGTAGTTTTAGAATTTCAGGTGAAACGTTTCATTCAAGAGAAAATAATTCTGACCCTATTTATTTCTTATGCCAAAAATAACTGGCTGCATCATCTATAAATCTATCTTTACGAAGTACATGGCTCAAGAAGATTGCAGCAATACTTTTAATAACATTCAGCAGTGAGTTTGGTTTTTACATATCCTCTGCAGTGAAACCCTGGGACTGCATCTTTCATGGACTGTTCTCACGCAAATCGATCTTACAAAGTCTGCAGAGCATCCAGCCCAGTCTCATTCTAAATCTACACTGTGAGCCTGTTATGTGTTGGCAAATTCAATTCTGTGTATTTGCAGTATGATTGTGTATAAATCACTTGGGGGAATAGGTTGACATTTAGAAACAGTCAGCTATTTTTTTTTTTTTTGTGCGTCCACATTGAAAAATGCGCTTGTTAGCTTTATTGAAACCAATGAACAAGCTTTATAGTCATTTGGTGTGAATGCAAACAATGGTGACAAGCCACTTAGCAAACTGTGAGTGCAGCGCAGAGGGACTGAGTCTGCAGAAGGCAGATAACAGACAAAAATTCCAACATGCCTTTAGAAATTAATATTGAGTGCCTAAACATCTTACTTTGTGAAGGGTCCAATTCTGACTAACCAAAAAAAGGACATGCTGTGTATAAAATCCCCAATCCTCGGGTTTAGTTATGCTTAGTGTGGGCATATGAAGCAAACTTCTTTATTCAGCATATCATTTCATAATCTCTTTACTTGGTGTAACATTTCTAAGGAGGTTAGTTTGCCCGTACATACCACGGTGACTATTTCTGTGTGAGCTTGATCGAGCGGCCTGAGAGGCAGAAAAAAGAAATCACAAGTCAGAGCGGAGTTCTGAAATTTGAAGCACATTTACTTTTCCACCAAATGACACAAGAAATAGTTCTGGCGAGCACCTTTCCACAAACAGATTCCAGCATCAGTTCAGACAACAACTGACACACTTTTAGGTGCTTTACCGCTGAAACTACGTAAAAACATTCGAACACTGACTGCATTTTCTTCAGATCTAGATTTCCACATATTGCTTCATATTTACAGTCTATGTCAGGCACAGAATGATATCAGCAGTCAAAGATGGTATTTTAATGGGACCCCTGTAGCTCCTGTGTGGCTTCTGTGAGACTAAAAATTCTTTTTGAGAGCTCATGATGAGAGTTGGTGGCGCACACGCTGGAATCAAAACGTATTCTCACAGGCTTGGATTTTACAGCAGTGTGGATTCTGAAGAGCAGCTGCAGATTTACAATGGAAATATAGAAGGGTGATGTTTTTTGGGGGGAGCATTGTAATTCCCTTTAAAAAATACTAATACAGCAGTTCTGCTTGAAAGAAACTTTCTCAACTAATATAAAAATATATACATCCAGTGATCAGCCACAACATTAAAATCATGTGCCTAATATTGTGCACGCCATTAACTTGCTACCAAACAGTTCTCACCCAATAAAGCAAGGACATTGGTTGCTGGGAAGGCCTCTTCTGTTTAGCTCTTTTTGGCCCTGTGGTTTGAGAGTGAGGCCTGTTGGTATTGAGGTTATTACAACACATGCCCCTGATGTTCAGCTGAATTGGATCTGGCAAGTTTGGAAGCAGGACTTGAGCCCATTGTTGTGATGCTTGAGCCATTCCCAAGCAGTTTTGTATGGTGTGCACATCATCCCGCTGAGGTTCAGTACCAACCACTGTAGGGTGTGCAGTGGGTGGTACGTGTACAAAGGAGGATGTTACAGGAACCAAGATTTGCCAGAACACATTGCAGTGTAACAGAAAAATCCGTTATAGGTTTTATAATATTGTGTCAGACTGATGTATATACCAGATGAAACACAACTGCAGTAACAAATTAAACTGCTGATGATAATTTCCCTGTTTTTTGTCACAGCAGCAACTAAATTACAAGCTGCCGATGATGATGATGTACCTCCCATCAATTTGAATAACCATGTGTTGTGATTGAGTATGCATAAAAATTACAATGAGTTGAAAAGGCACCTAAAAGTAATACGAGATACAAGGCTGTGTTGTATAATTAATACCAAAGTGTCAGTAAAATAAATGAGAAGTTAGCCAAGCTCAATAAAATAAACAAAAACTGAACACTCTTGTTTTTTTTTTTACCAATGCAGTTGCTGAAAAATGAGACGTGGCCTTTTTGAAGGCCATTTTAGCACTTCACCCCTCTGCAAACTGACTGTCCTTTTGAACACTAAATTCCACCTTTCCGAAGGAAAGAATAAGTCAGTGGTGGATAACATTTGAGTGAAAAAACTCAGATGTGTGAGAAGAAATTCTGTTTACCACTTCCACGGGTGAAACCAGAAAAGCCATTTATCTAAAACAGTGGCGGTACCCACATTATCATGTTGTATGTTTAAGGTCACGTGATTGATTTAATTGATGTTATTGTTGCTCAGAGTCACAAAAGGTTCAGCCACAGCGTGTTGAAATTAAAGCTTGAGAAGAAAACTTCTTTTGAAACGACTGTGTTTACTGTAACTACAGTGATTTGTGTTATGCAAACAGTAACAGTCAATGCGTCACTGTCTCTCTGCGGCCGTGGTATCAGTGTGTTATGAGCCTTATCTATAATTGGAAAGTTGTACAAAAAAAAATGCGACAAATGGTCTGTTCCACTGCAGCTGCTGAGGTTTTTTGAAGTAGTTTTTGTGCCTTGTTTGTGTGTTTGGTGAAGTAGTTGGTTTGATTTTGTGAAAATCAAACCAACTACTCATTAAGGTCAGATTATTGATGACTGGCTGAGAAAATACAATGCTAACATAGGTATGCATGTGATTTGTTCCCCCAGTACAATGTACTGAATCTCGAAACCTAGAATCTACAGCCATCCACCATCTTCGTAAGTCTGCAGTATGAGGAAAATGCTAAAATGTTGATGTCTCTAATAGTTCTAATATTTTAAACTCTAATATTCATCATCTTTAATTACTTGGCATTCTTTTTAGCTGTTGCGTTTGTATTGTATGCTTTGAGAAGTTACAAACTGTTTTAAGTGTTATTTAAGCAGGAACAATTAGTGTATCAAAATGTGCATCAAGGCCATGATTCTCACTGAAATGAATTACAAGTTGGGCCACATTACAGTCAGTAGAAAGACTTTATAAGCAGGCCTTTAAAACATTATGCAAAAAGTCAAATTTATATCATAACTGTAAATTTTTAAATAAACATGTTTTTAAATGGTCAAATTTGACTAACTTTATAGACATTTTACTTGTGTCTACAAAGTGTGCTCTCCTTCACTTAATGAGTTCATTAAGAAAAAGGAATCAACACGTGCATATCTACTAGAGCTTTGTAAAGATGGCAGTGTGTGCCAGTTTTTATAGAGTGGCACACACTCGGAATACTATACCTGTAGAATTAAGAAACACAACAGGTTTTCTAGGTGATCAAACATGTTGGCATAATCTTAAGTAGTGTCATTGTAAGTCTCTGATTTCACTAACAGTTTGTTTCAGTAATTGTTAACATGTTTTTTTCACGTCTCTTTATGTTTGCTATGTTTTCTTAAATTTTCCATAAATGCCAATCAACTTGACAGGGACCGCAGGAGGGAATTAACCTCCAGGTAAGTGTCTTACATGCTAGTTGTCGCTTCCTTTGAACCAATTTGTAACATTCTGGTAACCGTGAATGTTTGGTCCATCTTGTACTTGTAGATCTTTCAGATCTTTTGTTAGTTAAATGTTAGTCATCTGCTTGTTTGGGGAAAACATTTTTTATTTTTTTTGTATGCAGCAATATTTCACCCAGATACTCTGTGTATCCAGAGTGAATTATCTAACAGGCAATGGGAGTTCCTGTTCCCTGGAGCCAGAGCCTATGTTTGAAGTGGCTTTGAGCAATTCACTGAAAAGTCACACAGCTTAAGGATGTCCTGATTGCCAGTTTGCCCCCATTAGACTGCTAACCAAATACAGTCCAATATGTTACAGCTGCAGGCTACGCTGTCACTACACTGACATTTTTTTAAAACAAAAACTGTTGTCATTATAAAAATTGTAAAGAGTAAGATTTTATATAGCCATCGAGCAAGATGAGGCTGTTTCTTTTCAACTCAAACCAAATACTTTTTTCAGCTGCAGATTTTGAAGCAAAAACACCTGCTTTTTATAAAAATTCAAAATGGCTACAAACAACGAGTCTGGTATGATTTGAAACACCAGGAGGTGTCAGGACCATCAGCATCAATACTGACATTTATAAATGTCATTCATAGCTGTTATTGTTAAAAACAGCTGTGAACAGCTAATGGCATCATGCAAGATTAAAAAAGAAATGTAATGATTTATGGAAGGAATTAATTATTAACAGGCTACATCTGAATATTTCAATTAATACTAAATAATTAGCATAAATGAGACATTTCTTCTTTTTTAATCATTCTCTGTTAATCACATGCATTTTTAAAGACCGTGGAAATATATGTTCATTATGTGAGTTGATCACTGTGCACAAAACAGCAGAGTGGTGTATATGCACACAGATTATGATCAAACATGTGATGGCCCATTTTTTGGCACTGATGGTAGTCGTGCAGTATCAGGTGTGTCAGTTCCGTGGATCAATCTAGCCAAACTTCGTCAAGCTGTCCTGGTCCTTTGTAGGATCTAGACAGCTTGTAGGAGGCAAGAGGTGCCCATTATCTCATGATGTGTGCATGACTGCACTGATGGACAGACACAACCCTGTCTGCACTGGAAAGTGCAAAAAAAAGAAACCCAAAAAACTAACAAAAACTAAAAACTAAAACCCCACCAGAGCAGACCTTTCATAGGCTATAAGCAGATGTCACCACATCCATAAGGACAGGCTGCAGAACTGGTTGCGTGTGGGTTTTGGCAGTGGGAGTGATGAGCAAGAGGAAAAGCAGGAGGACCCCCTGCCAGGCCTCCTCATGCATTATCAGCTCGAAGCTCCCCAGCAGGCGTCAACCGCCACATACTAGGGTGCTGAGCTTTCATACTGCCGGGGGCAGGTTTGGTTTTTTAATATGGAGCAACTTTCAACTTTCCCGATTTTTCTACTCAGTTCAAAACTCTTCTGACACATCTACAAAGAGAATGCAACACACACACACACACACACACACACACACACACACACAGGTAAAATATAGGTTTTCACCATTTAATTAAAATTGATTGTCAAGAGAATAATAATACTCAAAATTGTGCTTGGTGTGCTTAACTGAAGTGATGTAATTTCATATATATATATATATATGTACACATAATATGTATTCATATATATAACTATATACACACGCAATTGTATATCACATATATGTACAAATGAAAAATACAATATTGCAATATGAGTACACAAGTGAAGCAACTGTGACTTTGGGAGATATTTTCACACCAAGGATTTTTAAAATCAGAGCCTGCCTTGAATTTAGACCTTTGTGATGAAGTTAACAATACAATAAACCACTTCACATCAGGTTTGATGTTTGTTACAACTACAAGCTGCCATATTATTGCCTTAAAACAAATATCTTCTGACTCTGGGATGGATTGCAGTGTGTATTTGTACATGCCAGGTAATTACAGTGAATGCATGGACTCATGCCACAGCCAGCTCAGTGACATCAAGTTCCATGTGATGCTTACAGTTTACTGAACCTGAAATATGCAGTGTTAATTTTGACACCAAGCACCTTTGGAAAGACTTAAAAACTAACAATCTACATCACAGTAGAATACTGCCACCTTGTGGAGGAACACTGTAGGTTTCTTGAATTGCTGTGATAAAGTGCTGCTTCTCCCACTGATCAAGTCGATCTTCCCTGATTCCACATCAACAGCTACACAAATGACAGCGACAGTGATTCTTAATTTCAATTTGATTAGTGGATTGAATGTCATCTAAAGAAAAACGTGAATTTTTCTTTGTCTATGGCCTGAGAGTGCTGGAAAAAACAGACATTTGTGTAATATGACACCTAGAACAGGAATTAAAAGCAAGACTGAGTGAGTGACACTTAAATCACATCAACCTTAAGGCACATTAAATACGTCTCACCACTGAAAGCTGTAATTATTCCTGCTGCTGTGTCTATCTAGCCAAAAACTCAAATTTCTTAGATGTACACAGCCATGTTGGGAATGACAGGCGCAAATTTTTAAAATAAAAGCTTTGTATATAAACCGGTAGTACTGATAGCAGTAAACTGTGATATGATTCAACAGAAAACTTGAAGTATGTGCAAGAAAGCAATATGTTCATGAAGCCAAAAGTCGACTTTAAAATGAAACATACAAATCTCCCAATTAATGATCACCCTTAAAAACCCACCTAGATTTTTAACAGTCAGCGTTAAAATCGGTTGTTCACTCAGTGGCAGTATACCATCCTCCTCCTTACATTCAGAGCTTCAGCTCAAACCGCTTCTGTCACGTTCAGGAGGGAGAAAAAGCACCACAGTCCTTGTTTGGTTTCCCGGCTGGTACTTCATACTTGAAGACCACGCTGAAGAGTTTTCCCCCCAGTCGGTCGGCCAGCCAGGAGTTTTTGATAACGGCCATCTTGAGGCTCTCGCAGCTGAGCATGGCGTAATAGTTGGTGTGAATGGCTCGACCCATTCCCTCGATGATCACCAGGTCGGTCTGCCGCTCCCGCACAACCATCGCCAAAACTTTGTCCAGGCGGCTGGGAAACAACAAAGACGTAGAATCGCCTGATTTCTTGTCAGGACAGAGGCTTTAATCAGATTCATCTTACTCCCCCATAACAGCTTATGTTATCCACACTTGGCACTACTTTTTATCATTATAGGAACTTAAAAGTCGGAACTGTCTTATCAGTATTCGGCTCTCCCTCTACCACTAATGTGATATTATTATCTTACGCTGATTACTTTAATGTCAGTATCATATTAGGGATTGACTTTCTCATCTCATCATACACAGCCAAGAGAAGTGAAGTCAAATCAGGTCAGAGTCTATATCTATATAACATATTAAACAACTTCAGTTGATCAAAGTCCTGTACAGGTTAAAGAAAATATACACTATACATATTAGTGACTAAATCAACAATAAATACGCTGAGAAAATCAAATCAAACAAAGCGAATAAGACTGTGTTTGCATAACAAAAAGTCAAGGTACTCTCGTTAACTATACCTGCAAACAACCAAGAACAAATAGGTTTTTAAAAGTGTTTTAAAATAAACAGGTAGGTTGTTCCAAACATTGGGAGCCACCAATCAAAAAACCCGGCTTTTAAGCCTGGATCTAGGAATATCCAAGAGCAGTTGGTTTGTAGACCTCAGTGCTCTGCTAGGAGAGTGGCAAAAGCTCTGTTAAGTAAGGGGGCGCTAAACATTTGAGCCTCTTAAAAACAAGTGAGAACATTTTAAACTGGATCCAGAATGGACCGTATGAGAGAATATTAGTATTAAAGGTCCACTTTCACCTTTGATTCTGAGAGCAAATTAGATTAACCTTGTTCTTATCACTTTATTTTTTTGCATGTGCGTTTTGGAAAAAAAACAGTCAGTTCATCCATCAGTGCTGGAGGTCAAATGTAAAGTGTTCATTCATTCATTAATTCGACAGACATGCACTGAAGCTTGCATGAGTTTTAACCTCCCTATGCATGCATTCAGAGCAAGAGGAGCTCATTGTTTCTGTCAGCTTCAGGCTGCAGTTTGTGGAAAGCTTACTAGGAGTATTTAAAGAATAAAAAAAATAAAGTTAAATGCAAACTATAACGACTAACCTCAGATCCAAACACGGAGAACTGGAACCGCTCTGCACCAGCAGCAACCTGTCTTCTCTCAGGCCAGCCCTACACAACAACAAACACACCACAGGCCAGTGCTTTTTAGACTTTAGCCATATGTACAGTATTATTTACAACAGATGTGATGAATGTGTGTAGAAATGACAAGTAAAACTAATTTATAGCTAACAACTAAAGCAAAATTGGAATTTAGCTTGTCCTTTAGGTCAATAATAAAAATCTAGGCCCTAAAGAGTTTGTCTCATCAATATCAAACCACATTTAAAATCACTCATATACACTCACTCAATGACGGGATCCATAGCAGCGATTCTTTCTGTCAGTATCTGCAGTTCACCATTCGTTACATCATTCAAAGCTGGACCAGAGTTGCTGGCCAGTACCACCTAAACAGTAGAAGCATTGCAGGGTTTAATGAACATTTGACCAAATACTGTCTTTTTGTAATTATTCTGTCAATTTCCTACCTCTGTTCCTCGAGAGAGAAGCTCTCTTACAAAAGGCATCACCCCTAGAATGATGTCTACTCCACTATTATCTACGAAAAACAAGGCACACTTATGAGGAGGACCCTGCAAGAGAAAACCAGGATGGATGACGTTCAGCCGTTAATTATCAAGAAAACACAGAAACACAGAAACATTCCTGCAAGTATGCAAAACACTACTAATGACCACCCAGAAGATGTTATCTCTTTGTGGTTCATCAAAACATGCTTATCCCTAGTTCTAACAGTCTTGAACATAAGGTGTTTATGGTAGGTTAAAGACCTTTTAATGTCTCCGTTTGTGTTTTCACACGAACCTCCTCCAGGGAAATGTCTAGAAAGGTACATGACTGCAGTACATATTCGAAAAAGCTTCAATCACATAGTCAGATCCAAAGGGAAACAAAGTTTGGATAATTTCTAATAAGACATTCAATGAAAGAATACACTTATATCCAACAGAGTATTTCTAGAGGTGAAAACATGTCTGAATCAAACTGTCTGCTGCTGTGTGATGCATGTAAAAAAGCACAACTTCAGCCAAGATCCAGGCCTGATTCTATAGACACTGTCCTAAGATCACATGTGAAAACAGCTTGTGAGTGTGAACTCATTTTACAGTGAAGACCGACAGAATGAGTCTGACCTTTAGTCTTTCAAGCCACTGGTCATAGGAATCAACGAGCCATGGCCGCTCTAAGAGGGGAATAAAAAAGAAAATACAAAAGTCAGTCTGACCACCAAGAGGCATAAAAGCAGGTCTGAAACCTGACAGTGTATCATCAGCAGACATCAGAAGGTGTACCAGCAAGCAAAAAGGTGCACAGCTTATAGGAAATGTTTGAAGTGATGTTTTCTTTCATCCACCGCAAACATGTCAAACCAAACAGATACCTTCCTCTTTAATAATAATAATAATTGTATACTAATGTATACTTTATTGATCCCCGTGGGGAAATTCCTCTCTGCATTTAACCCATTCACTCAGTGAAGCAGTGGGCAGCCACCAGTGCAGCGCCCGGGGAGCAGTGTGTAGGGACGGTACCTTGCTCAGGGGTACCTCAGGGTAGTCGTTCAGTGGATTCGAACCCCTGACCTTCCGATCACGGGGCCAACACTTTACCTACTGAGCTATCCCTGCCCCTATAAAACAGAAACTGAAAAAAAGAGC
>VUQG01044897.1:84054-116467 GCA_015106755.1 Etia nguti | reverse complement strand
CAGTGCAGCGCTCGGGGAGCAGCGTGTAGGGACGGTACCTTGCTCAGGGGTACCTCAGGGTAGCCGTTCAGTGGATTCGAACCCCCGACCTTCCGATCATGGGGCAACCGCTTTTACCTACTGAGCTATCCCTGCCCAAAATATCCATCTGTCCACACCAGCTGTACAACAATGTGTACTTGCACTTAAAAGTTTATTCTCATGCTTCAGTTGTCATTTGATGCTGGGAGATTCTTAATATGCCATCTTAAAGCTTAAGGCTTTTTCTCTCTCCTTAAACAAATATGTGATTGGAAATCCAATCAAATAAACCCAAGGTGTACCCATAGGATGACATTAAAAGTAACTGAGTTACTTAAGAGGAACAAAAGTTTTAATTTGGTTCCTCTGTCTCTCATCTCTCACATCCCGACTGGAAGGAGATAAAACGTAAGGAAGCGAGTGCAAGTGAGAGTAGCGAGGAGACATGTTAGTAAAAATAACCCTAAACGTTCTGTCTGTCTGACTGCTGTTGAAACACAGTTGACCCTCACATTGCACATAATGTACTTGCATGGATTGAGACACAGATAGACCTCTGACAGTGCTTATGCCCTGCTAACATGCAGTTAACAATACATCTGCAGTGCAGTTGCAATTGTGTTAAAGTACTTTGATACCTTCCAGCTGTCGTTTAGCCTCCTCAAACCCAAACTCAGGGTCAGATTCCAGGACGCTGTAAGTGTCAAAACAAAACAGACTAAAGTGAGATCAGTACAAACCAGCGACAGTTTACCAAACAATAACAAACTTTCAAAACTTTGAGACTAAAATGTTTTGTGTCTCTAAAAAGCTTGTGCAGCTGGGTTGATGTAATCTATGAACCCAGATGCAAGAGATGAAACAAAGTCCACTCACTCTGACACGGCCTTGGCTCCCCAGTCGAAGACATTCCCAGCCAGGACACCCCGGACTAGGGCAAACTGTTTCTCCTCCCAGCTCAGCTCATCCAAGGACTTCACTGCCTTTTGATAGTACTTGAGAGCGATGTCATTCTCCCTCTGTTTAATCTGAAATACAAAAAAATACAATAAAAATTCGTATTGAAAAAGGACAGATTATCTAGTCACACCAAAGGAAAAAAAAACAAAGAAAAAAAAAAGAAAATAACAGTAGAGTGTGTTTAAGAACCATGTACAGGGTAAATTCAGCAGGTGGAAATCACGTCTGTATGAGCATGACCAAAAAAAAAGAAAACTACAGAGCCATAAGATTGGTCACTTAAGGCCAATTCAGCTGTAAAATTCAAGAAAAGAGCATAAAAGCAAAACAACACATTTGGTAGATTTCACTCAGACCTTAGAGTAGGGATCAGGAAAGTTGAACTCGTTTAAACAGTGTTCCCTCGTGTCTAACAGACTTCTGACAGTGAGGGATCCATAAGCACTAGGTGAGAAGAGAAGCACTCTACATTAGCAAGAGAGAAACATATAGAAACAACCTGGCTGGGATAATATATGCAAAGCACTTTTCCACAGTTTCCCCCCCCCTTTTCTTAATCTTCTGAAATAAACTATTGGAAAGTTAAAATATATAAATATCTGGAATTTGGAATTATTTCTTCTTTAATTTTATAGACCGTTACAGACCTAGCGCTGTGATTCTATTACTAATCCACACTTATGGAGTCCAGCCCAGTCCTAAAAACTGAAACAGTAAACAGGATCAACATCAAGATTTTGCAGGTATAAAGAGTTGAAACTAATGCAGACGGTGAAGAAAGAGTTTTAGTTTACACTTAAAATAAACTAGATGCAGCAGCAGAGCCAGTAGTAGTCCTTACAATGGCTGTTGACGAAGGGTCTGAAGCTTGTGTCTGTATTTCTGACGGAACTTCTCAGCACGCAGGGCTGCCTCCGGCATGTCAGGCTGACTCGCTACAGCTCTCTTAACCACCTGTTCAAGGAACAAAGAAAAGTAATCTGAAAACACTTCAACTTTTGAGCAAAGAAATAAAAGAAATGTGCATATATCACCATGTAAATGGCAAATATTTTGACTTGACCTTTTCCCAGATCCAAAAGGGAAACGTGAAGCTTTACTGTCAGACCAGGATCAGGTCAACATTTCATTCTTTTGTTCAAAAATCCCACCACATGCTATAGTAAGAGACAGATCTCCCTAATGGTGACCTAAAAATCGTACGCTGGGTTCAAACTACACAATATCAACCTGATTACGAGCAAAACCCGGATCATTTCTTTGGGTTCAGAAGAAAAAAAAACGGATGTCATGCACTACATTTTCTTTTTGTCTTGCATGATGTGTCACAATCTATGAGAACCTATGCCTTATCTGAGATTCCTCAGTACGTCCTAACAGAAAGACTGGCATGTTAGAATTTTTTTGAGGAATTTCTTTGAGGTTGACCAAAATAAACACAGAGCAGTCTGACATTCAACGATGCTGCCAGTGCAGACAGGTGGAACTGTGAATTAGACTGGCAAATAACATTTTTAACACTGCTTTGGTTCCCATTGTGTTTACATTCTTTACTGGAAATTACTAGCTAGCAGCTCTTCCTGAATAACGTGGGAAGAAGGTGCGGTCAGTCATGTCTTCAGTAATGAGAAGACAACATTACTCTGTAGCTGTCTAATCTGACAGAGTTAAAATACTAATAGAAACAGACACCTTAGAATTCATACCTTTGATTTCAAAGCTGAATGCTGGGCTCAGACTTGATTTTTGTTATTGTGTTTTTTTCCCCTTCTTTTATGAATAATTTTGCAGACATTTACCACATTTAAGTCCTGCTATTACAGCTATGACGCCATCCTACCCCATCTAGGGCCTCTTCGAAGCAGTATAGCCAGTATTCACGGGCCAGAGCATCCTCTGTGAGGTCCACAGTGTCAGGGATGTAAGAGGAAGGGTCTTGCAGCAGAGGCAGATTCACCAGTTGCCTCTCCAGACGGTCCATCTCCAACATGTCAAACTATACAACAAAGAGACAGAAAAGATTCATGCTATCAAGCCTTGCCCATAAAAGGCTTTTATGGATAAAAGCCCATCCACTCAGATAGTTTGATGTTTATTCCAGCTCTTAAATTGAACAAGTCTATTCCCGCTACCCTTCTTAAACACCATCATTCCAGGATGTATTTCAAAATATTTCCCCTTTTTTGTGGCACTCATGTCAGTATTTGTTCTTCAGTGCGTCAACAAGAAAGATGAGCGTGAGATGTAGTAAAGAGGTGAGGTTAAAACAGAATTTAACTCTAAAAGCCAGTGAAAGCCAACAGATTCATTAAATGGACACAATCAATAGTCCATTAGAGGAAGTCCTTTCCTTTTAAAGAACTTAGTACATCTGCTGATGGTTTCTTGAGAGGAAAGAAAAGCAAAGAAGAGCCAGTCTGCAGTAATGAAAACTAGTGAATGCAAGTTGGGCACAAGGGTATTTCAGTGATTGCGGGCTGAGGGAGGGAGAGTGGGAGTGGGGAGGGCACATAGCTGCTCGTGCTCTTGCTACTACAGTGACCTAGAAGCTCAAGGTATTACAAAAAAAAGCAAAGTGCACACCTGAAAGACTTCACATCCTTTAAAACCATCAAACAACATATTATTTTCTATTGTTCATCTAATGTAAACACAAATAATGCCTGTCACAACAAGTGTTTAAGTGTTTGCAGTTACACGACGTGTTGAACAGAACCAATGTGCCATCAAACCACCAAACAAGCAAAGCAGGCAGAGGTACTTACGGGAAACTGAAGGAGAGAGTTAGAAGAGTGTGTGGAGAGCAAACGGGGAAAAAAATTAGACTTCAAAAATGAATGGAATGAATGCTTTTTTTATGACTATGTATTCAGTGAGAACAATAATGATGGCATCCCCATCAAAAATAAAAACATTAACTGAAGCTTATATATAAACTTATCAATAATTAGATGGAAAAGGATGTAAAGAAAAAAAAACATAAGCAAACGAAGGTCGATGTGCCATGTTGTGCTAAATGGCCCAGCTTCAGGTCTTCAGATATCACAAATGTCTAACTCACTGTGGACTCACCGTTCCACTACGAGCACGTTGCATAGGATTCATGTCAGGAGAAACGCTCATCAGACCTGAGCTACCTGCGTAATTCTCACCCCAACTATACTGGTTTGGATCTAAAGGAGAAAAAATGTAAATGTTAATACATTTACCAAACAATGTTTGGATTACAGAGCATTTTATAATCATTAAAGTTAATATTTAAACATGTCTATTGTAAAGTTAACGTATTTAATTGTTACTGTTACTGGTCTTTGATCACTGATGATACACCCTTCCTTTAATATACTATTGTGGCAGTTTATGAAATGTGTTTTTGTCAAGGACCACCTCCACAGATTTTATTTATACTTAATCTCACTGAAAACTGCTTCTACTTCTTAACAGCACTACTTCTCGTAGTGCTGTTAAGTTTTCAATGATCTCTTTAATGTTTCCCACAGAATACCCATAACTGTCCCAGTAGTCACTGTGGAGGGACTTTAACTTCACCATCTTGGACTCCAACTAGCAAAGGGCGGTCCCTGTTGTGTAGTCTTGAAGAGCTTAGTGAAGGAGCACTAGTTTTCCAAGTGCTGCAGTTTCAGGTTAGAGTGGCCCTTCGATTTGCAGTGGATCTCAAGAGCAGAAAAAAAAAAAAGAGACTACTTTTGTCCAGCTGCATTCCGTGACGGGGAAGTTGAGTCTGTCCAACCATAGGACTTAGACTCTAGAAAGCTATTTGACATAAAGGAGTTAGCGGCTACTAGTTAGCAGCAGAAATTATAAGATAAGAACAAGAGCCCTGGGAAAGACCAACAGGTTGATGTCTCAGACTGAACAAAAAAGAAAAAAAGATATATACGTTGGCGATGGTGAACATACCAAAGCAGAACAGTCAAGTGCAATCATTGTGGTGAGAAAACCACAACAGGTATTAGTTGTTTCTTTCTTACTGTCTTCCTCTGCTCCTTTAAGAAAGGCTCCAATGGCTCCCAAATAACCTTCATGTCTCAAAAACAAGGCCTGAACTTCACCCTACAACAAAACAAGAGGAGGTCAAAAGGTTGTGGTTTAAATATTGTACAGTTCACAACTACACTGACATGAAAAAATAGATGACTGCCTCTTGTAAAGTTGTTTCTTTGTCAGTGCACAAAGTTTTGCTTGCCTTGGTAAAGAAGTTGATGCTATAGGTGATTGTGTGCATGGTAACAGGGTGTCCTCTAATAAAGAAGCCTCCAAAATACACTCTGGACAGGTTGTGAAGCTTGGCATAAAGACAGGCCAGCTGCCCGATGTCATTGCTGATCATATGGAGTAAACTCTTGGCCATGTCTTCTTTAGAAAACTCTAAAATTCAGAGCAGGTTATATGAACATAAAGGTATAAAAGAGGTAAGACTTTATATTTGTATATAAATAGCACTGGGATGGCACTATGATATCCTCCAAATAAAAAGAGTTAAAAAAAAAAAACACATATCAAAACACTTCCTAATTTTTCAAACTGGAACTATAACCTAGAATAGCTACTTACGTACAATAATTGCTCAACAGTAGCAGCTGAACAGTAACAGACTTCACTTCGATAAATTACAAAAGATGTTGAATTTTCTGGAATAACACCATCCCTTTATTCCATAATATTCACCAATACAACACTGGATGAAGAGGCATCAATTTGATTCTGCATTTGTAATAAAACACGAAAATATTAGATGCTTTTTTCCCCCTGGAGACAAAAACAAAATTCCATTTATCATGATAGAGTTTGGCTTTCTTCCATCCATCCTCTTCCACTTATCCAATTTAGGTAACACCTATGGGCAATTTAGAATCATCACTTAACCCCAGGAAGTGCATGTCTTTGGACTATGGAAGGAAGCAGGAGTACCTGGAGAGAACCAGACACATGGAGAACTTTTTGCTGTGAGGCAACAGTATGGCTTAGAAGCAACTCAACACAATTTCCTCCTTTAAGATGTATAGTCAATTTGTAATATATGAGTAAACCAGCCCTGGCTAATGAGGTAGAGCAGCTCATCCGCTAACTGGAAGGTTGGTGTCTCCAGTCTTCAGTCTGCCAAAGTGTCTTTGGGCAAGATCCTAAACCTCAAGTTGGTGGTGTTGTTAGATAGAAAGCACACATAGAAAATTAAGTAGAAAAGCTCTATATAGGAGCCTTTTTTTCCTGACATTACCTAATATATAATAAAGTGTCACTAATGTTAGCTCAAACTCATTTGTAATTGCAAGTTCTGACAAGTTAGCCCCTCCCTATAAGATGGAATGTGAGAGGATTGTTAGGCATTAAACTGGACCGCAACTGGTGCGTTGCAATTCCAAGAAAAATGCTCAGCCATGACAGCCATGTTCATATGTCTTTGAGCAAAAACATCATATGAAATAGTTAACAAGGCAAAAATGAAGGGGGATCCTGCCTTGTTAGAGAAATGCAAGTATCTGGTTATAATAAATTTATTTCAATCAATTAAGTCTTTAAACTGCAGTAGCTACACTTAAAAAAAACAAACCATATGACAGTTAAAAAGGAAGAAGCGCATTTTTCCACATACTGAGGAAGAAACTACTCAAATGTAATAATCTGAGGTTGACTAGTGTGGTTTGAGTTTAAATGCAAATTCAGATATATTACGCTTTGAAACTAGGCCATCACTGGAATACATTTTACCGTGAATAATCTGAGCTTACTGCAGCTGCTGCCCTGCAGCTGTGCCCTTCAGAGCAAGCCTCTTTCATTTTAGGACCAAAAACATACTAAAAGGATGTGAGGTGGTTTTTTGTCATGATAAATAAATAAACTGCAAATACAGAACACAAGATACAACCATGTTGTTAGAGTCTGACATTACATGGATGCACAGTACTGTGCTAAGTCTTTAACCACCCCTCATTTCTTTATAATTTGCTTCCAAGGAGACAGACATTCTTGCAATTTTCTACTTTTTTCTTGGGAGAAAGTTCTTTGAGCTTTTTGAAGGTCTTTCAAAGTTTTCTTTGGATATTAACTCCTTTATGCTCATTTTCAACCCAGTCTTTGTACTATTTTTGGAATTAATAAAAAGCCCACTAACTAAAGGGATGAACCAGTGTTGTGTCTACACATAACAGACAACTTAAGAAAGAACCAATTTTAAATTGACCCTTTAGGCACTTTCTTATTAGCAGCCTGCCACAAAACATATAATTTGCTCCCATTTCTTTAGTTGAATCCATGAAAAATGCTAAAGATAACAAGGTGATTCCCAAAAATCTCCTAGCTGACTTGGCATATCGCAGCACGCTGTGCAGTGCGCCCATTAGAAACATTTGAGGAAACTGGAGGACAAAAGAAGAAGTGGTATTCCTAACAGCAGATGAACAGTATCTGAAAGTCATTGCCTTAAGAAAAAGGAAAAAAATCCAGAGATAAATGTGGACCTTCAGTTGATCCATCTACAGTTCACTGAAGCCTCATTAGAAATGGTCATCAGTGGAAGGGTGGCTGTCAAAAAGACATTCTTCAGGAGGGGAAACGGGGCAAAAAGGCTGATTTATGCCAAATTACACAAGAACTAAACTGAAAATTAGTGGCAACAGGTCACATGGAGTGACGGATATGATATTACACATTTTGTTTAAATTCATTTTCAATATGTACAGATGAGTTCAGGGTAGAAGTACAACAGTCAGTGACTACAGCCATCAATAAAACACAGAGGATGCTCTGTAATGGTTTGCGGCTGCGTTTCAGCCAGTGGTGTTGGGGATCACAGAAAAGTGCTATCAGATTTTGATCCACCATCCAGTGCAATATGGAAAGTACCTGATTGGCAACAACTTCATTGTCCAGTATGGGCGTGAACCCAAACACACTGCCAATGCAGCTAAAACAAACCTAGACAGAAATAGACATAATGATTCTTTATCAGCCATTGATTGGCCTTACCATTGAAGCAGTGTGAGAACAAAAACGCAGCCAACATCCAAAGAAGAGCTTTGAATGTCCTTCTAGAAGCCTGGAAAACTCCTCTTTAATACTACTTACAGAAATTACAATAAATAAATAAATAAATAATAATAATAAATAAATGATTGCACCTTTTTTCTATTTTCTAGCAAAATGTAATGAACTGAGGAGTGACTCAAGAGTTTTGCACAGTACCGTATACTTACATAACACTACCGGTAATCTAATTAAAACCTGTTCGTCCACGACTCACCTTTGTCGTCAGTAGCAGACTTCCCAAAACTGCTCGCTATAAGATCTCCAGTCAGGCCCAAATACCCGTATGATCCTCCATAGATATCTTTAACAAGCATATCAACACTTGCATGCTGTCCTTTCGAGGCCAATTGTAGCAGCTCATCAAATCTCTACGGTTAAAAAAAAAAAAAAGTCAAGCCAATCTTAAATACACAATTTAAGTAGTTGCTGATAAATGACTGGTAACAAAACCAGTCCACATTACTCAGGATACCTTTGTTTTAGTGAGAAGGGCTCCAAGACCCCAGAATGTCCCTCCACCTATCGAGCTTCCTCCTATTCTCTCAAATTTGTCCTCTGATTCAACCTGGAGAAAGTGAGGAAAAAAAGGGATACAGCGTAGTGCGTTAATCACAAAAGAACAGAGTAAATCAAATGAAAGTGATCATATAACCTCTTAATATTATATTTTTACTGCATCATTGAGAGAAGTGATAGTATGTTCTATTTAACAAAAAACACTGCATCTTAAGTCCTTTAAAAAAGCCAATACCTGTCTGTTGTTTCTATAATAGAAGTTTTTAAGAGAACACAAAGACATTGGGGAAAAATAGGATATTTGGAAAGTTTAACAAAGTATACTCTTAAAATCTGTGCAAATGCAAAGGGTGGGAAGAGATGGAAACATGATCCAGTGTAATGAATGGGAGCAGAAGCACAAGAACAAGATGCAGCACAAGAAGGAGCATTCTTTATTCTCTTATTATTTATTGTATTACCTTAACTATGGACACCCCGGAGCCGATGTTTACCAGCAGGTAAGGAAAGATGTCTGGATTAGTCGTCTGAAAGCGGAATTCTGAGTCGGCATGCTTGGCGTACACGAAAGCTTCATGTGGTATGTTCTTCAGTACAAAATTACAGCCCTTGATGAGGCATGTCATCTCATCCTCTTTGTCCACTCTGCCAAAGTACAGCACAAAAACAGGTGGTTATTCTCACATAAGTATCAAATAGAGCAATGCAGAAGGCCAACTAGAAAAGCATCATCATCATCAACTATAACAAGCGATCTAATTCAATGTGACTACACATGTACACTCTTCTAGCTACACGGGCTACACAGGTTATAATTACAAACAAGCACCAGCTGATGCAAATACGTTACTTTTTTGTATTAAACGACTAGAGTAACAAACTGGGAAAACTGAAACTGTATCTAGCTCTCGATCACATTAATGATTTTTTTTGTCGTCTGTTTAGTTAGCCGATAAAAAAAAAAAAAAAAAGATGGCTGCCAAACTTGGCAAGCCATCAAATATTACATATTTTCCAGAACAGTCTTTATAAGGTCTTCCAAAGGTCTCTGTAAAAAAAAAAAAAACCTGTACAATTTCTCTTGCAATTTCCTGTTTTACAGGAAGAGGACAGGATATTGCTTTGTGCACTGGTTACAACAAGAACAGAGGACTATTGTTAATTCAATTCTGGTCATCCAGAATATGCTAGAAATGTACCTCTGTGTTTCCATTTGTACCTGCAGCCTCTACACTTTAGCACACTGCCACAAATGCTGAATGATACAGCACAGCTAAATGTTTTTTTGGGGGGTGATATCTAAAATTGATTTGTATATACTGACTTGAGTCCCAGTTTCCTCTCGATTAGCTCTTTGAACTTGTGTGCCCCTCCACCTGTGGCTTTGATAACTTTGGTTTCAGTGTTAACTAGATGGTCTTTAATGAAGTCCAAGCATGTTTCGATGTAAGCATTTTCAAACTTGATAAAGTGCAGGCGTGCCGTCACCTCCTCCTGCATTGATATTTCATACAGCTTGTCACTAGCAGCCTCCTAGAAAACAGACACACAGAAGAGAAATGTCTGAGTACTTCAACCAGTCCAGATGTTGGCCTCTGGCACAAGCCCTGACAAAAACTGTGGAATTGCTACACTTGAAGGATGTCCACTGAGCATTATTTTAGACTGTAGCAAATCAGATTTGAAAAAAAAAAATCAGAAATATCTTTAGTAGCTGAATAGTTTGACTTCAAGGTGTAGGACTGCATCTAATGTAAAGGACCAGGGGAGATGACAATCATTACAATTAAGTGATTTTTACAGGACGTCCCAAATAAAACAGCATTAAAGCTTTTCTTCATCCCTGTCACATGGTCAGCAAACAGCCCAGATACCAATCTAATTGAAAGTTATAGTTAAAATTATTAGAAGGAGCTTGAAGGAGAACAGTTTTTATAGTGGAGCACATTCCTCAAAAAAACCTTTACATCATAACACCCAGAGGAGGTGCAAGAAAGTACTGACAAGTACTTCGTGAAAAGTACAGAGTACTAGCTGATGATGTAAGGATGGCTCAGCATATTTTTCCCCATACTTGATCTGATTTTGCTTTGTTTTTGTTTGTTTGTTTTTGTTATTCTAAGTAAAAAAACAAAAACAACACAAGGCTGAATGAACATCCTACAAGGGTGCTGATTCCATATTTTTGGGCGGTTGCACTTTAAAGCACAGTCAGTGTATTTTTCATCCGTACCTTTGCAGTGTGGTCGAATGATCGCACTTTGGCCACCTTGTGCTGGACAGTTGAGTAGTAAGCAAGCTTTGTCAAAGAGCCACCTGTTAAAGTAAAACAGCATCGATAATGTCCGATAAGAAAACAGCAGGGCGAATCGAAACTAAAAACGAGCAGTGAAATGACAAACTCTGATATTGTCTTGAAAGAGATAAGTTCTTATAACGGAGTAGCTAACAGCTAACGTGAAGGCTCTTGCACTTGTCAAAGTTGGCCAGGTTGTGTTAGGCACACATCCGCTTAATGAGGTAAAACGATAATCCCGAAAGCTCATCAGACTTCCATCTTTAGAGTAAACTGACTGACTGCCAAACAAATAACATCGCTTGTAAATTTAAGCCGCTACCATTAGCTTTGTCTTCTTTCACCTAAAGTCCTGTGTTTGTCAGAGTATTAAGGCTGCGGCAGAGCTGGTCTACAAACACGAAGATTAGCTCATTGTGTGCAAAAGTGGCCGCAAAATGAAAGAAAGCGCTCATATTTCCAAGTACCGATATCTATGGCGAAGCGCTTTGCGTTTTCCAAATTGCGGAAGATTTCGTCGGGAGGAAGAGTAATGCTTTTATCCATGGTGTGACTTGTGTTGCTGTCAACTCGACCACATTCCGCCATGGTCGGTAATTATGTGACGCCGTGTGCGTGCTGTACGTGCATGCCCTGCGACGTCCAATCAGCATCCACGCCCAGTGCAGAGCGTGCACGTCATCTGGTAAACAAGTTCTGGAGCGACGTGAACGTTAACAGGTAGTAACGCTGTCTTTTTTTAAATTCCACACTAATAATTATTTTAGTATCCAAAAAACTTATTAACTAATTAAATAAACGGATAATTTAAGAATTTGTGGATTATATTCGTCACAGACGTGAATGTTGGGGGGCTTTTAATGATTTATTTTAATTATTCTTTTTCAAGGGTGAAAGAATGAAATTAAGACTTGAGTGCACAAGTTTGAATTTATTTTGGATTTTCTGTAATCCAGGCACACAGGTGAGTTTAGATTCTTTGGCACCCCCAGATTTCATCAGAGCACCCTTAAAAAAAATCTATATTAATAATAGTAATAATAGGGCATTTTAGTATTATTTTCTGGAATTATCTTCAAATTTTTAATTTTCCTAACTTCTCAATTGACGACAGTATAGGATAGAATGAAAACAGGTTTTATATCCAATGTTGTTGATGTCATGATGTCACATTGCGCTCACAAAGAGGCGTTGCTGGTTTGTCTTTAATAGACTAAATAAGACTTTGGTCGCTGCAGCAGCAAGAAGATGAAGGGATAATTTAATGACAAAAATCAGTGATGCGGATTTAAAACAAACTTTAACTGAAATATAGCAAAAGTTCAAACTGAGGGGACATTGCTGTGACTTATAAAGTGTCTGCTTTTGTATTTGTCCTATAAATGGCGTTAAAAACGTTATCTAATGTAGCTTAAATCACTAGAGATTATTAGTTAATTTTAACTGTCTGAGCCAGTAGTCTGCTGGCATGTCACGAGTTGCCAGCCAAGGAGCTGATTTTTTATTTTAGTTTGCAAAAATTGTCTGTTCCTATTCTTATCGAATTGGGCTTCAGTGTTTGTTTACAGTACAGCTTCAGATACAGGTGACAGCAAGTCAAAAGGATGTTGCCTGTCATTGACCTTCTGCAACCTGCATTCAGTTATTTAACTTTGTGCCGACACAAAGACTGAGAGAAAAAGATAAAGAGGGCTGGATGGAGACAGCAAAGAGAGAGAGAGCGAGAGCAAAAAGAAACAATAAAGAGTGGACATGTAGTCAAATTCACCAAAACTTATTAAGCTGTAGCTTCTGTTTTCTCACATTCATTGATGATTTTTCATAAATAAGCAGTGTTTTGTACTGTTTTTGATTCATATCATATTGATCCCATGTTGATATGAATGGTCGCATTTTACAGGATTCATACCACTCTAAACTTGGCTTGAACAGGATGGCTGCCACTACATTGATGTGAGGGACTACAAATCTATCTACAAATGATCAAATTATCAGTTTTATTTTACAAGTCATCATATGTTTTAAGTAATGAATCGATTTCTGTGTGTTTCAGCAGCAGCTACGAGATATTTGGCAGCCATAACAGAAAGTGTCCTCACTGAAAGATGTGGTTCATGTGTTTTAACAATGTAATGCTCCATTAAACAATGACAGCTCTGCTCCACTAAAAGCTTGACCAACATTGATCTTTTGTCAGTAGAAGGGATGAAGAGACACAACTCAATATTCAGTTATTTATTTAATTTTATTCGTGAAAAATAAAGAGGTCACACCATGTTTATGGACTTTAACTGAGGCATGAGTGGTGATGATGCATCGCAACAAAAACTTATATTTCTAGTCAATGCCCTTAATCAGAGTAGAATGATCAGCTCCAGTATTTATATAAAAGGCACAGCAGGGTAATTTAATATAAACTAAAGAAAGTGACCCAACTCTCAATCAGAGAAAATACATTTCGAGTTATGCACACATTTATGCTTTTTGCACCGCAAAATATGTTACTAATAGAATACATGATTCCAGTACCCAATATGGGTCAAGAAATCTTTCAGATATGAAAGCAATGCATAAAAGTGCATCAGAAAGAGTGAATTTAAAAAAAAAAAAAAGTAGGTAAAAAATTCACAACTCCTGTCAACAGGAATATAAGTTAAGTATGATCATTCCTAACCAAGCTTGGTCAGTTTTTATGATAGTTATCATATCATACATCAATGAGACAAAGTAAGTTATCATAGAAAACAATATTGTGCTTCTAAGAAAGAAAGAAACTACCATGCAACAGAACTTTGTGCTAAATAAAAAATCTGACACAGATTTCTCAATTAACATTGAAAATGTTATTAATGTTTAACCAACATGGTCACATTATTAACAAATTCGTCAGTAGGTGTCTACCACGGCCTCCAGAGGGAGCTGTTGACTCGAGTCTTATCTTTGATGATGGTGGTCTGGATTGTGTAGCTCAGACGAGAGATATCAGCCTCTCTCAGGTTGTCAGAGGAGTTCTGCAGTTTGTTGATGTGATTCAGCAGTCTTGTATGAGTCAGAGTGTTCACCTCCTCTTTGGACAGAAAATTTGCCACCTCTTGGACACACCTGGAGTAGCCCTTATCAACAGCTGCTGAGTCCACAGCTTGACGCTGCTGCTGCAGTCGTCTCAGGAAGCAAACGGTCATCTCCAGGATGTCTGCCTTCTCCAGTTTGGAGTCTGGCTGCTGTTTGAGGAACTCTGGACCCAGGAGAGACTTGAACTGCTCAATGCAGGTGTTAATTCGCTCTCTGCGTAACTTCTCCACCAGAGGCTTTCTGAGCTGTAAAAAGAGGAAGAAAAATCATGAATAAATTTTATCCGGAGTGTAACTCAAGCATTATATGTGACAATTTGTAAACATATGTTTAGGTATTGCTGGGTAACTTACCTTGTGATTCAGAGTTGAATGCTCCTGAGAATTGCTCATTGCGGCAGTGAGTGTAGGTGCCATGCCTGGATATCTGTGCTGTAGAAATCTCTGTCGAGAGAATCTGATCTCCTCTGGCTTCATCTCTGCTATTTATAATCCCACATCTCCATATGAATATGTGGGTTCTGGCCTGGCTGAAGTTTCTCACCATTTTGACCAATCAGAGAGCTCAGCAAGACAATAAGGATGTTGCAACAAGTTGAATGCTGTTATATTGCTGTAGGAACAATAGCTAGGTCTCAGGGGAACAGGTGGAGGACTGGGGGTGGGGGTAATGGGTGGGGCATGTATGAATCTGGGAAAGTCGTGACCCTGTAGAGAGGAGATCTTCCCCCCGATGCTTGGATCAATGACTTTGACTGAGCACACGCTAATCATTCAATCACACATGTGAAAGCACGCCATACGCAACTTTCACATTAAAAATCCCATATTTGAAAATTAGTGTCAAATTTGTTTCATTTAATTTCATTTCAATTATTAGTTGTTGATATCAAAATAAAATAGCAGGATTGAAAGGTAGTTTTTGCTTTTAAGATCAAGAAATAATCTGAAACATAGCAGTAGGCCATATGCTAAAGCTTGATTATTACCTTTTTTTTGTTTTAATAGGGTGCATTAGTTAAACTAAATTTACATAATGTAAGTTTAGTTTACCTTTCTCAGTCAGGAAATAAGATATCATTGAGATATTAGCTGTTAGAGTCCTTTTCTGTATTTATTCCCCACTATCTTTTGTCAAATTATGTATTGTGGCATTGATTAAAAAAAAAAAAGTCTTTGTCTGCCAATACACGAAACAAGCCTTTATAACCCTTTTAAAAAGGATGACATTGCCATGGTAGTTTGGCATCCATCAGTGGAAAAAATAAAGAGGTTTAGATTGAAATAATGACCCACTACACAGAGTGGAAATGAAGCTGGCAAAAGTTACAGGATTGGCACCAAAGAGAGACCAGCAGAGAAAGAAATACAAGGAAAAAGAGAATAAGCAGTGAAGAAAATCTTCCTCTGAAGTGTGCCAATTCCCCTTTGGAGAATAGTCAGGTGCTGGTGAGGTTGAAGATGCTAATCACACTGAACTGTGACTCGCTCTCACACAGTTTTCCCACACTCTGTTCATTGACTGAGCTCTCACTCAACAATTGGCATGTGCCTTGTTAAATGCTAATTCATCTACACACCAGCAGCTCCCGGCTCTCCCATGAGGGCAGAGTTTGTTGTGTAGACACTGTCAGTAATTAAGCTAGGAGAGTGAGTATAAACACAAATATTTTGATTAGGGATGTAACTTAACTATTAGTCAACAAAATATATTTGGATGTGTATTTTATAATTCAATTTTATGTATGTGCATTTACTTTCTACACAATACTTGCACAGAGATATAAAGACATTATAAGTATTTATCAAGGAAAATATGTAATAAATATGACATCCTCCTTTGTTTTATTTTATATTTTTACTTGAAAAAATCTCCTTTATTATATTCTACTTTATTTTTCAGTTTAATTAGGCTCTTTTTTTACTTTATTACGCTTCTTTGATTTGTCTTATTGTATTTTATTGAGCTATTTAATGTATTGGCTGCTATTTTTGGACTAGATAAAGTATGCCTTTTATTATTATTTTTAAAAAATTGTACATTATTATAGTTGTTATGATATTACTTACTTTTTCTTTTGTCATGAGAATGTATCCAGTTAATACACATCGTTAAATGGTGTAGCTGTCAGGAGTTTAAAATTGGTCATTGGTAACAATGTAGAACTACAAATAAAAATGAAATGTAAAAACAGTGTGATAATTTGGCACTTTTCTTTAATTTAAATTGTATTTAAAAATAAAATTTATTTTAAAAATATTTAATATTTTGTTTAAAAAAAACACAAATCATAACATAAGTTTTCAAAGAATTTATTTAATATAATGTACGAAAAATATTACTAGTAAGAACTCTAAATTAACATTCTCTCATCTTCAATGAGTAAATTATGTAAAAATTTAAAATTCAGTGGTAAAGAATTCCTCCCCCTTCACAGACATCTTTGTCTGGCCTGCCTCTATTGTCCCTCAGGGGCTCTGTGAGTGGGTTTTCTCTGGTTTCCCACACTCTCCCCATTTACTGCTTTCAAGAACAAAAGAAGTGTGTCTGGTTGCACATCACATTAATTATGGAGTCAGTTTACGAGTTTTGTCTCATTGCCTGTGAATGGAAATTCCAGCCATCAAGACTCGTCATTACCAGGCTTTTGTAAAACTGCTATAAGGAATGCAGACATGTTTTGGATTAATGAACATTCAAAGGCTCTTTTTCTCCTTCTTTAAATTCAGATTGTCTCTCTGCATTCCAGGCTTTTTTCTTTTTCTTTTTTTTTTTGATGATGATGATTTTGATAGGATAAAGGGAGTTCATTCCTGAATTGATCGTGTGCTGGTCATGGTCTGATAGGACTATGAGTTTAGGTTGTAGCAATAATCAAACTTTATTAAAAGATCTCATTAATCCAGTTGTTGATAGGGAGATGTGTTGAGGAAAGTTTCTGTTGTATCTGCGCTAGTATTATAAAATTTTGTGCGATAAGAACATCAGCAAAAATATCTCTTGTCGAGCAAGAGTATTGCTTTGCTGCATTCTAGTCAAGTTAAAATGACGCATTATTGTGACAAGTTTGTTGTTAATAAGGCAGAAATATGTGATTGTCTAAACCTAACATATTTTCTTGAGTGTTTCAGAAGTGTTTTCTGTTATGATGAGCGTGTGCTCAGTCAAAGTCATTGATCTCAGCATCAGGCAGCAGATCAGCTTTCTCTACAGGGTCACCACTTTCCCAGATCCACACAGAGCTGTGTGAGTCTCTCTCCATCAACCTCCCCCCAGCCCGCCAGCTGTTCCCCTGAGATCTAACCATTATCCTTAAGGCAATAACACCATTCAGTGTCTTGCATCCTTTATTGTCTTGCTTGGCTCTCTGATTGGCTCAGACTGTGAGAAACTCCAGTCAGACCAAGACCCACACATTCATATGGAGATGTGGGAGTATAAATAGGAGGGATGAAGCCAGCAGAGATCAGATTCTTGCTACAGATACCTCTACCGCACAGAGATCCAGCAATGGCACCTACAGTCACTGCGGCAATGACCGGTTCTCAGGAGCATCCAACTCTGACCCACAAGGTAAACTGGAGATTCATAGATAGTTCAACAGACAACTGATTTTTTTTGTGCTAAAAACTGTGCCCCTGAACAAGTTTAGTAAAATAATATTCTTCTTTCTGCAGCTCAGAAAGCCTCTGGTGGAGAAGTTACGCAGAGAGCGAATTAACAGCAGCATTGAGCAGCTCAAGTCTCTCCTGGGTCCAGAGTTCCTCAAACAGCAGCCAGACTCCAAACTGGAGAAGGCAGACATCCTGGAGATGACTGTTTGCTTCCTGAGACGACTGCAGCAGCAGCGTCAAGCTGTGAACTCTGCAACAGTCGATCAGGGCTACTCCAGATGTGTCCAAGAAATGGTCCATTTCCTGTCCAAAGATGAGGTGAAGACTCAGTCCCAGAGAAGACTGCTGAACCATGTCAACAACCTGCATGCTTCTTCTAATAAGAACCTGAGAGAGGCTAACTTATCTAGCTCCACAGTCCAGATGAGCATCATCAAAGACAAAAGTCCAGTCAGCACTGCTCTATGGAGACCTTGGTAGAAGCCTTGGAAGGACTTGTATAAAAGTGTGCTCGGAAGTAAAAATTCTATCTTTGTAGAAGTACCTGTAATTGTACTTGTTTCTGGGGTTATCTTATTTTGAAGGGTTATTGCCTGTGCAGCATTTTCCTTTAACTTATATTATTGCCTTTTGTAAAGGTCAGATTCGGTGTTTCTGTAATATTTGCAGACAACAGGTTGGCTGTTATTTTGTGTTTCAAAATTAGTCGCATTCCGAGTCAGGCATCGCTCTGTGAAGTAGACGTTATTATTCCCAGTTTGAATTCCTATATATTGTTGGTTACACTGACAGTGATGTATGTATGCATGTTGAACATGTTTAAAATTTAATGTGACATCCACATACTTTACTGATTGAAATGTCCTTTCTGGTCTTTGAATTTGTTAATTGTCTGCATTTTTAGCAGATAACGTTTGAGACAAACGTGCTGCTTATTGACTCTGTGAGTGACAGCACACATACCTTCAATGAAGGCATTGTTATTTGTAAAACATCACAAAATGAATGTATCTCTTCAAGCCAAGTGATGCGCAATAAAACAATCAGAAAAAACAACACATTTTGCTTGACTTATTTTGAT
Source organism: Etia nguti (assembly GCA_015106755.1). Classification (NCBI taxonomy): domain Eukaryota; kingdom Metazoa; phylum Chordata; class Actinopteri; order Cichliformes; family Cichlidae; genus Etia; species Etia nguti. Next base: position 97,860 of record VUQG01044897.1, on the reverse strand, counting down.
TATTTAATCATGGAAATTATATAAAACTGAAAATTGCTCTGGATATTTAACAATGTATTTGTGATAGGCAGTGATATCTGAAACAACAGGGTAACTTTAGCTGCTGTCTACTGAGACAAATGTTTTAATATAAACATTTTTTGGTAAAACTGCTTATTTCTCACTTGACTATGACTGTTTTTGTCAGGTTCACATAAAAATATGACAGACCGTAGAACAGACAGACAGATGCTGGTTAAACTCTTCTCTTACGAGCTACTAGCTTACAGCACATTTCATCATTGTAAAATGTGGCGTTACATAAAACAGCATGACATATAGATGGAAAATAATAGTGCAAAGTGTCTCAAGGTGTTGGCCTCCATAAAAGCTACTGCATATGCTGATGGGATTAGCAGCACTTTTTCACGAGCAAATTTAGTGTTTGAATGATGGCTTAACAGCAGTGTTAAAGTCATGTCTTGTCCTAACTGTTAAAGTATGATACTGTAGATCAGATGTTCCTAGTGCTCTGATGACCGAGTGTCTGTTTAGGGAGTCAGCATGTTACTGACATGTTTTTTTTTCTCATGATAACCACAATATTTGTCAGTGTTAAGAAGGTGAGATCTGCTATAATGACCAGAACATAGGAGCTGAAATAGAAGAAATTAATGAAAATCTCTCTTTGTCTCATTCAAAGCTGCTATATCATAGCATGAAATAAAGTGGATAAAGGAAATGCATAGCAGTACATTCTTTTCTTGATGTGCCTGTCATCACACAAGAATGGTTGTCAAGGGCTGCCACTGGCACCCTTGCCCTATGTCATCAAATTCAGCGATTATCATAGTCTACGATTAGCATCTTTTCACATTGATCAAGCCTTTCTCATGAAGCATGATGTTTAAAATTTTCACTCAGGGGAGTGTGAAAATATAATAAATTTGATAAATTTATGATAAAGTTTCTTGAATCAACACAAAATACTTAAATAGTTTCATTCTCCCAAATTAATTCAAATAAAGTCACATGACAAGAATTTGATCTTGAGATATTTATTTTCTTGAAATATGCAAAAAACATAAAAACAAATTAAAATCCACTTTGGATGAATAAAAACGAAACTGATGAATAAACAAAATATGCATACACAGCATAAACAAAGGTGAATCCCCTTTCAAAAGAAAGGTTTGTATTAAGGGATATTATCAAATATACCTTGAAACAAGGCAGCGAGATACATATGCAAAAATATAATCACACAGTGTTAGTCTACTCAGTATTTTCGCAGTAACTGTGCTGTTGGTATAAAATTCAAAAGTTATACTGCTAAAATTCTGGTGAAAAAAAAAATAGTAATTACACTAACAACAACTAATTGTTGCATAGTTTCGAGGCTGGATTTTTCTTCTGTGGCTTTCAAATAAAAATTTGACAACCACAAGAAACATAAATCCCACAAATAGCAGCAAAACACATCTTCTGCACAGTCAACAACCACTTTTGACCCTGAATTCAGTTATCTTCCACAGGCTCCTGTTAAAGCTAGACTGAAATCATATCGTATGAGCTAGAATAAATGTTTCCTTAAAAAAATAAGAAATACTCAGTAAAATGGTTGAAATGTGCTGTAGGTGCCCTTTAGATTCTCCTTGTCGTAATGCAAGTAATGTATTTCTTAACAGTCAGTAGATTTTTAACACAGAGATCCAGCTTGCATCACCGCCATTAAAAATGCAGTGGTTTGAATCCAGTTTCGGTGACTTTTTGTCGTTCATGTTTTGTTCTTAAAAGCACAGCGGCGCCACATCATCCTCTGCATCGGGAAACAGGCGTAAAATGTCCCTTGAATATTTGGAGTAGCCGTTGTGTGTCAGCAGGGCTTTTCTTAACGTGAGCAATGACTTTGTTTTCTCCAGTAAGTCTGAGAGAGGGAGCCCATTCTGCAGATGTTCTGCAATCAGAGCCTTCAGCTTCTCCACTCCAGTGCTGCATTTCTTCTCCAGCATGTGAAGTTTACACCTGAAAGAAAAGTCACAACGATATTAACATATTTATCCTTTTGGTGAAAAGTACATTTGTAGTGGACAGCTCATACTAGGAATAGAGAAACAGAACTTCAGCTCACCTAAACAGTTGCTCCTTCATGGTGTCCTGAAGAGTGAGATCTGCGTAGAGAGCCATGAGGAGGTCTGTTTCTTCTTGTGGGAAGTTCTGGTGTTGCTTGCAAAGGTTCAGACGACGTCTCTGTTTACTTCTGTGCGCCTGCTCCTTATTTATGCTGCTCATCTTGCGCTTTCACTGCTTTCTGGCCAATCAGGGGCCTCAGAGCTCAGGACAATAGAGCGAATTTAATGGCTGTCATAGAGAACAGGTGGGATGCTTTATCTGTATGCCATACATAAGTGAGGTCAGTGGGAAAATGCTCTTCCTGAAGTGGACACGGGAAAATTTTGTTTCCTTCTGTGAAGCTTAGACCATGGACATGGACCAAGATGGGACATAGGACAGACACTTTAACGACACTAATCTAAGACTGTAACATGTGCTGCGTGGATGATAAAACTTATTACTAACATATTATTAACATCTCAACTGCAGCAGCAAATAGTCACCACAAAATTTTTGAAATATGAGGAAATTTATTCTCAAATAGCACCGTTGTTTCTGTCTTTAATTATTTCTAATTATAAAAAAGACAACTCAAATGAATAATATTAAATAATCTTCAAAATGAACTAAAATCGTTATTAATATTGTTAATGTTTAATATTTTCTCAGTTTCTTTTTCTCAGCAGCGAGTTATAGAAAAACCAGATGGTTGTGAAGTGGGCCTCTGTGCTTTCCCTGCCTGAGAACGGTCCTGAGGCTTTGTTAGAGCAGACACACTTCTATTGTGTGTGCTGCTGAGCAGGCTGCATACAGAAGTGTGGGAAGCCGTGTGTCGCTGTGGCTCCCAGCAGCAGAGAAAGAGGAGGGCGTGTGACTGGGGCACGTTCAGCCTTGTGCATGGAGCTGTGGGGGGCTCAGAGGCAGGGAAATGAGAAACCTGAGCCCCTACACAGACAGCAGATAGACACAAACAGATGGAGAGGAGATAAGCAGAGAACGCAAACCCACTTGAGCCTGGTTATATGTCAGTTTGCATTTTAGGGTGCTCACTGTATTTAAAAGCACAGCACAACGTAAAGATAAAAAGCCATTACATTAGTCAGTACAGAAATAGAAACAGAAAACAGAAATTTCTCAAAGATTTTACAGTGAAAATGTTCTTTTGACAGACTACAATAGTAGTATTGTAAGACTGAAAGTGGCCACTGATTTAACTAGTTCATGTGTCCATGTGTATCAGCATACTCTCACCGGCTGCTTTACCAGGTATACCTAATCAGGGTAACTATCTATTTACATGTTATTTCAACAAAGTGGAAAAAAGAATAATACACTTGCTATTTATCAAAAAACATAACAAAAGAAAAAGTACCAAAAGTAGACATGCAGTACCCCAGTACCTGAAAGGCAGAAGGAGCCCAGTGGACATAACTATTGAATGGGTCCCTCTACATTTCATGGCATATATTGGTTTGTTTGAAGGTAAAGTTAGACAAATTATAAAAGTTGAACTTTTATAATTGTCTAATAGGACTCTGGATGGCCACAAATAAGCTGAACTCAGCTCGGCTCAATATTAATGTAATCTCTTTATAAACCTCTTGGTTTGGAGCCTCCAAAACAGTCCCAGTTTCTCATGTGGCCACTTGGGAAAATTAATTCTACTGATCCACGAAGACTCCTGCCTGACCTCGTCTGTCAACCTGTCCATCACCACTGCAAACAAGAAGGGGTTCAGAGTGATCCCTGATGTAATCCCACCCCCATCTTGAACCCTTTTCTCTCACCTGCTGCATACCACATCTCTGTCTTCCTGTCCTCTTAAATGTCCTTCACCAGCCTCACATATATATGAGCTACAACTGACTTCCTCATTAGTACCATAGTTCCTCTCTTGGCACCCTATCATATGCTTTCTCTTGATCCACAAAGACACAGTGCAACTCCAGCACTCACAAAGCAAACATTATATCTGTGGTTCGCCTGCATCCAGTCATCTGGCCCAACCGCCTTTTCAATCTTCATACTTTTCATAGCTGCCTTCATTTTCTCCTTATTAATTCTCTGAACTTTCTTCTTCACTAACTATTCTCCATTTCTCTGCCTCTCTCTTTCTCCCATTTACTTCACTCATCAGCTCGTCAAAGTGCTCCTTCCATTTTGTCAACACACGCTCTTCACTTGTTCTTCCCATTTCCATTTCTGTCCCTAATCGCCCTAACCTTTAAATACGTTCCTGTACTTACTCGTTCCACAAAAACTCTGGACAATGTTCTTCAACTTCCACTGTTTAATTTTTGCCTCTATCATCACTTATTTTTCTTGAAGTGAGTGCTGTTTTATGTGATACCACTTCCAAAGCCATCCTACAGAATACCATCTGATGCTATATTCTCCTCTGCCACTACTGTAGCTTTCAGTCTCCTATCTCAAATTGCCTCTTCTGCAAATTGTTTAGTTCACTTGTGTGCACCTCTCAGATCCCTTATATGTTAATCTGCGTTCCTCAGAGGAGCTGAGAGGAGGGGAAACCAATTAGTATCACCACCAAGTTATGCAGAAGAGCTTCTTTGAAAACGCATGTTAAAACCTTGAAAAATATGGGCTACAGCAGCAGAAGACCACACTGAGGGCCACTCCTGTCAGCTAAGAGCAGAAAGCTGAGTCTACAGTTAACATGGACTGGAGCTGAACAACAGAAGTTTAGCTTTTTTGAAAAAACAAAACACTGTAAACCACCTTTTTATTTTAAATTTTCTTTGCTACAAGTTGTCATGTTAACTGTATCTCATTTAAATAAAAAAATATAAACTACCATTAAGTAAAAGAGACCTCAAAAAGGAATTCAAAAGGTTTCAAAAACTGTAACCTATCAGAAACTGCTTCTTCTCTTTGAAAAGTTGACCCTAAAGTGTCTTGAAAGCAGAGAATGATGACTTATAACTTTTTAAAAATTATTATTATTATTTTTTACCACAGTTAGATTACATGTGCAGAGTGAAACTTCAGCTTCCACTCAAAAATGATCAGATGCCCTTATAAAAACAAAGATATCAGGAGACATCGTTTCCATCTGGCAGTGTTTGTTTATTCAATGAGACAAAGTGAGCCACATAAAGTATAAATGCTCTAACAGCAGGTGATGATACATCACAGCAACAACTTGTAAATGACTACAAGAAATACTGTACTCAAAGTGAGTAAAGGAACAGCGGTCTTTATGAAAGACAAAAAGCCTAATTACTAAACAAAATAAAAAGTGACCTTAAAACAGATCAAAGGTTGTTATCACAATGTGATGATGACATCTACATAAAAAATGTTCATTTACAAACAGATAACAGTCACTGGAAAACTGTGACAGAGTGATATTAACCCCCCAAAATTATATAAACATGTACATATGACCACACTTTGGATGAAGAACAGCTAAAGCTTCTTATCAAATGATCAATATTATTTAAAAGATAATGTTACTATAACATTATAGAGAACCTATGCTAGTAGCATGTTGAGAAATAATAATAATTGCTGATGCAATAAATTTGATTCATGCAACATGCATGACAAGATGTTTTCTTTCTTAACATGAAAAATAATATTGGTGTCATTTACCAGGAAATTACACGTTAAGCACACAAAGTAAAGACTTCTGTAACTACAGAAGAAAAGTACAAAGAATTTCAAGGAATTCAGTCCAGTAATCTTTGACCAGTATGGTCTTCTTAACTATTGTATTAGCGACTACTTTATGTGAGTGTCTACCACGGCCTCCACAGGGCGCTGTTGTCTTTCGTGATGCTTGTCTGGACTGTGGAACTCAGAGGAAAGAGGTCAGCCTCTCACAGCTTCTCATCAGAAGCATCTGCAGCTTGCTGAAGTTGTTCAGCAGGTTTCCCTGCTGCTGGTTCTGCAGCTGTAGCTGTGTCAGGAAGCAAACGGTCATCTCCAGGATGTCTGCTTTCTCCAGTTTGGAGTCTGGCTGCTGTTTGAGGAACTCTGGACTCAGGAGAGACTTGAGCTGCTCAATGCAGGTGCCGATTCGCTCTCTGCGTAACTTCTCCACCACAGGCTTTCTGAGCTGCAGAAAGAAGAACAAAATCATAAATAACATCATTTAGGCGGATAAAGTTAGCCTTAACAAAACACAAGCTCTCATGTATGATTACTGACATGCTGTGAATATTATGTAAATTCTATCAATGTTCGACTTACCTTGTGAGTGAGTGTCAGATAGGTGCCATGCACATCTGTGCTGTAGAAGTCTCTGTAGATAGTTCTGATCTCTGCTGGCTTCATCCCTCCTATTTATACTACACCCTCTCTATATCAATCTGTGGGTCTTACTCTGGTTCAGCTTTCCCACAGTCTAAACCAATCACAGGGCTCTGTGAAACAATAAGGCATGTGGAGCCAGCAACATGATCACTGCTGCCATAGTATAGATCAGCTTGTTAACCTCAACACCTGATGTGGACCTTGTCGATCCGGGCGACGTCCGAGCCAGCATGCCTTCATTTTTATCTGTCTCGCTCATGTGTGCGGTAGGCTCGCTTAGCATGGGGGGTCTAGCCTTGGGGGACCCTTACTGGATACAGACGCCCCGGGCGGGAATTGGACTAGCGACCCTTCGCTCCAAAGACGTGTAGTCTTACCACTACGCTATCCAGCTGCATATATATATATATAAAACATGTATACACTGTGTATATATATATATATATATATATATATATATATATATATATATATATATATATATATATATATATATATATATATATACAGTGTATACATGTTATAGCTTTGTAGCATTTTGATTGTGTTGTGTTTTTACTGAGCCCAGATCTAAAATATATCTGTTAAAATTGGTGTCATTTAAATTGAAAATTTAATAAAATATTTATTTATTGCAACCTTATCTTTTAATAAATCATTTAAGTGTTGTGCCTATTGATTTTCCTATTGAAATTACTGTTGAACCATTCTGCTGTCCTTTTGACACATGCTGTATAGTCAGTGTGAGTAGCAAGTTGATTTCAGTATCCCACACTGACTCTCTGTGCTGTGTTCAATGAGCCACAAAGGGACTTCAGTGACAGATGCTGCCTGTGTGTTGTCAAAGAAAGACAGCATTACATCACCCACCATCTGGTGGGAAAAGATCCCATTGGTTGACTGTGACAGATAGTTAAACTTGAAATTACACTGTAAAATCCACCAAGAGTAAGCTCAAAATATTTTGGCCTGTCCTACTTTCAGTTTTCTATCATTGTCATGCACTTTGAACTTAAATTTACAATCACGACTGATGATTGCTGGCTATCAAATTGACTGAAGTTTCAGCTGTGAGGGTGGAAAGTTTTCCGGGAGGGAGCAATTTCCTGAAGTGTGCCAAATCCCTCTGGAGAATTATCAAGCTGCTAGTGGAGTGATAGTCATTTACAGTCAACGCCGTTCTCCAAAATTTTCCCACGCTCCCTCCTTTAGCAGAAAATGGACATGTGCACATCTGCAAGTGGATTCTTTTTTTTTGTCCAATGAGTGGTAAATCTCTTAAAATATCCAAATATTCTTTAAGTGTCCATTCTGTTAAAAATTACATACACTTTAAAGACGTTTTGTCTTCAGATTTGTTTTACATCACATCATTGTTCCTAATTTACATATGGAATATTTTTACACCTTATTATAAAAATTGTAGTTGTAGTGTAAGACAATGAAATGGTGATGCTGCTTTGGGTAAAAGAGGAATAGCCAATATAACGGTAAAAAAAAAAATCAGTTTTTGGAGTCATGCTCCCATTTATCCTCAGTCCCTTCAGGGCAAAGGTCTTGAGCTATTGTTGCTCTGGGGGTCTGTGAGTCAGCTTCTTCTGGTTTCCCACACTCTGTCCTTTGACTGCTTTCCATGTAAGAACAATAGAAGTGTGCCTTATTGAGTGTCACATCAGAGTGTCACGTGAATCCAGACTCCAACAACTTTAAACTTCTTATTCACCTGAAAGTGATGACTATAAGTAGATATGCACAACATGTGTTTGAATTTTAGGTTGTTATTTGGTTTGATGACATGACTTACTATAATTAAACAGTAAAATTATATTAATAACACTCCTCATAACCACATAATAGGGCTTTGTTTTGCACTAAACATGTATGTTTGGCTACAACAGCAACAACAGTTTTTACAGGCATTACAGCCAACTTAGCAGGAAAGAAATAGAAGAACATTTGTTTCTGATCTTTATAAAGATTTTAGTGATGGCATAAAATAATAAGGGGACATTGTTTTCAGCAGGCAGTCTGTTTATTCAACAAAGATAAAAGCTCCTGCAGGGAGTGATGATACATCACAACAGCAACAAGAAAAACTGTAATCAGAAAGAGCTGTCAGAACAACTGTCTTTATGAAAGACAAAGTTTACAGCATTTACAGTACTCAGTGACTTTGGCAATTTGTTTGAAATAAGGCAAAAAAAAAAAAATTAAAAAAAAATTAAACTCTCACTAAACAAAAACTGACCTTACAACAGATCATGGTATTCTCAATAATCACTAAAATTGATTCTTATGTAGGTAAATATTAGTCCTTCTCTTCAAATATGATAGTGAGACAAAAACCTTTTACAATTAAAAAATAAACATATTAATCTTAAAACTCAAAATGAACTCAAAATATCCACAAAAAGAGCATTTAAGATACGAAACAGATTGATATTGATCAAGACGTGCAAATATCACAATCAAATTTTTAACCCACAATGAATTGTCCTTGAATCTGTCCTTAAAGAAGACACTTAAATCACAAATATCAATAACAAAAAGTAGCAAATGTTACTATAACACGTACAGTAAGGATTAATACTAATTGCTGATACAATCAGATTTCATTCATGCTACATACATGAGATGTTTTCTTCCTTAACACGAAAGGCATTGTTGCTGTCATTTCCTCAGGAAATGTCGTCTTGCACACACACAAGAACACACAAAGTAAAGCCTTCTGAAGATACAGAAGAAGTTCATCGAATTTCAAAGAATTCAGTCCCATCATGTTTGACCAATGTGGCCTTTTTAGCTCATCTATTAACTCCAGTCTGTAGGTGTCTACTACACCCCCAGAGGGCGCTTTAAATTGGACACTTGTCTGGACTGTGGAGTTCAGAAGAGAGAACTCAACTGCTCTAGAGTTCTTCTCAGCCGGTTTCTCTGCGGCTAAAGCTGTCATTTCAAGGATGTCTGCCTTCACATATTGCTGTTTGAGGAACTCTGGACCAAGGAGAGACTTGAACTCAGTGCAGCTATTGATTTGCTCTCTGCGTAATCACGTGAGGTTTTCTGAGCTGCAGAAAAAAGAACAAAGTCATTAATACACTTGTTAACATGAACAAAATGCAAGTGCCTATAATCGATATCAAAATTGGTTCAAATAAAATCTTCAGTTTACCTTGTGAGCCAGAGTCAGATGCTCCTGGGGATTGGTCATTGCTACAGTGATTCTAGGTGCCATTCCTGGTTTTATGTCCTGCAGAGATCTCTATGGAGATCTGTGTTCCTATCTCTGCTGGCTTCATCCCTCTTATTTATACTTCACCATCTCCATATGAATGTGTGGGTTTAACTCTGGCTGAGATTTCCCACAGTCTGAACCAATCAGCGGGCTCTGTGACACAATAAGGCATGTGGAGCCAGCATCTTCCTCCTGTATGCCTGGGTGATAATAAGTCTCAGGGGAACAGCTGGAGAACTGGAGGGAGATGGAGAGACACTTACAGAGTTCTATGTGAATCAGGGAAAGTGGTGACCTCATAGTGAGCAGATCTGCTGCCTGATACTGGGATCAATAACTTTGACTAAGCACACACTCATGATCCCATTGCATGAGTGGGGGAATGACAAACTTGTAATGTATGAGTTGGTGGCACTTTTTAACATGTCTCACGACTAAGGGCGTAATTCTAAGGGCCCACGAATAAGGGTGTACCTCCCCTGTAATTAAATGAAATTTTAGCATATTTTATGTCAAATTACAATGTAATTTTAGGTACCTGCAAATAGGTAGGTGAAGAACACTAAAATAAGGGGGTAACAAGCCAGGCTTTTACAAAAAATAAAGAAATTATTATACTGTAAGAAAATTTAAGTAGTCTCTATTATATTTGAAATATGTAGAAGTATTTTTATGTAGTGCATAAGTAATTTTGTTTTAGAGGAAAGAAGAAATAATTATATTTCAAGCAAATTTCAGTAGTGCCTAAATTCTGTCTATTTTACAGGCAAGGTAACTCAGATTATGCTGTAAAATTTTTAGTACAGAATAAGTAATTTTAAGTATGAAATTTCTTTCTCTAATCTTTTGGGAAAACGAACAATATTTCCCCTTCTTACCCTGTAAGTATAGAAAAACCGCACACTCCTTTCCTATAAACTCTTTTTAAAAGTCATCCTTGAACAGTGATTGAGAAAGAAAAAAATTTTTGACTTGGCTCCATCATTATAAGTTCACATAGGCTTCCAAGTGTAAGTGTAAGTTGATAAGGGACAACCATCCTTATCACATTTATATCGTTAAAATAAAACGATAGTTGAATAATAGAACATCTATCGTGCACATTTATATAATGAATATTAAAGGAAAATGTAAAGAAGGCAAAGGCAAAAGTGCTTAGACCTGGGCTGGATTATAAAGTGTTACTAAACATATTTTTGCAAAACTGCACCGTTAGTCAGCTGAGTGTTGTTCCCATTGATTTAGTTTAAATTACTCAGTGCAATAACCTTACTGGTGTCCTTTGTGTCTTTTCACACATGCCATATATCCAGTGTGAGTAGCAAGTTGATCTAAGTTTCCCACACTGACTCTCTGTGTTGTGTCCAATGGACCACAAAGGGACTTTTGTGACAGATGCTGCCTGTGCGTTGTTGAAGAAAGACAGCGTTACATCACCCACCATCTGGAGGGAAAAGATCCCATTGGATGGCTGTGACAGCTTGAAATTTTTTAAATTAGTTTGAAAGGTCTTTAAGAAGTAAAGTAAAAATATTTTGGCCTGTCCTACTTTCAGTTTTCCACCACTACACTTTCTACATTAAGGCATAAATATGACTGATAATTACCAGCCATCAAATGGCTGGGGGGGTAGGAGGTTTCCTCAAGTGTGCCATTTTCCTCTGGAGAAATAGCAAACTGCTTGTGGAATATAATCAACTAGATATTCTGGATTTTTCCCACACTTCCTCCTTTAACAGAAAATTGGCATGTGCCCATCTCCAAGTCAGTTTGAGGAATTTTTTTTTTCTCTTTGGGCCAAAGTGTGACAAACCTCTTAAAATATGTATCCCTTCTGTTAAACAGCTGTATACGTGCTCTTTATACAGGAAAATATAGTATGACAAGTCTCTGCGTTTGCTTTCTACATCTGGGTCACAACATTTAGGTGAACACTTTATTACACAGCATGAACATATAGACATTCAGCTATGAACTAAAATCTAAAAATGTAACAGTTAGACTTTATTATTTGATTGTCTTTGACGGAAGTCGTTATCAATAAAACTATTTTTGAATTCAACCAAGAAAATATCAGAGATTGTAAAAATGAGAACCTTGCCGTATGCATCTTACCATCTGATATCTGTCATATAACTCAAAGGTGTTGTTTTCAGTGCTGAATCTAGCAATAATGTGTTTCTGTAAACTTTAAAAAAAAACCCCAAGGGATAATGGGTAATTTTTCAGACCAAGTCTGGTTGTCATTAACTTTAACTTTATTCTGTTTATTTGCACAACCAGTAGAAGAGAACAGATTTAATCTCAAACTCCTTCAGCCATTCACAAGAGGTAATTATTCTGAGAAGTTTCAGAACAGACCGCTGTCCCCTCAAGTTTTTATGTTGACTAAAGCTTTTTTGTTTTACCACAAGGTCTTCCTTACTGTGCTGCAGTAATAAGCTTTGCAACATCTGACTGTATGCAGAGTTGTAAGAATGTCACTAATGAATTCAGTCGTGTAGCTAGCTGGCTAACAAGCTAGGACTGTGTTTCTAACACCTTGGAGTTTGTATTAGTTTTTCGAAGTATGCTTGTACAGGGTATCTTAAGTAAGTCACCAATACTACGAGAATACTCTCAGTAATCTTTGGCCTTGTGGTTTTTATACTGAGGTGGTTCTGTTTAAAATAACTTCTTTGCGCCTGAGTCCTGTGTGGTTGGTTTCTGTCCACTCTTGAAGGCTTGAGTTGCAATGAAGTTTTCATTCTTTGAATTAGACTATACACAGCTATAGCTAAATCCTTAATTTTCAGTGTGCCACTTTGAAAACATCCATTGAAAAGCAGTTAGCCATATTCATCATCCTTTCAGACCATGTTTTCAGTTCTGGTCCACCTAAAAATAGTTCTCCAGAAGCTAATGCTTAAAATGGTGGTTTTATTAACAAGATGAAATTATAATGTTTTAAAAAATACTGTTGATGCTGTTTTTTGTTTTTTTTAATAGAGGAAGAGCCAGAAAACACAACTTTCAATTAATAAGTTTCACTTTGAGCCACGCTCCCATTTATAATCTGACCGTTCAGTGCAAAGTTCCCACGGTTTCCCATTGTTGCCCAGTTCCCCAGTTGTTATTCAGTTCAATTTGACCTACACCTTAACTAAATGAAACAACACTCTTCGTCACAAATTTTAGTGCTTTATTTTCCTGTGAGCATTTCTTTTTGATAAACAATTATAATGAGTGCTGGACTTTCTAGGTATTTATAAAAAGTGGAGACTTAAAATTAAGGAAAATGAAGAATGCATATCTTTCAGCAGATAGGTCAGTTATGCCATAAAATAATATTAGAGCAAAGTGTTTTCAGCTTACAGTGTTTTTTTATTTAGCATGGACGAAAGCTCAAACAGGAGGTGATGATCCATCACAAAAACAACTTGTAGTTTTCTACAAGAGACACTGTACTCAGAAAGAGTAGAGGGAAAGCTGTTTTTATGAAAGACAATGGATTTACAATATTTTGTCCCCAAACAAAGCAAAAATTAACAAAAACTGACCTTAAAACAGGTCAGGTAAAACCATTAAAATAAACTGCATTCTCAAATTGTCTCCTCAAACCTGAGAATGACTTAAATGTAATGTTTTCTGTAAAACAATTATTTTGATCTTAAAACAGATCCCTTTTCATTAATCACTTACATTGAAGTAAACTTGATCAAAAAAGTTTTATCCACAAATAGGATAAAAATAAAAAATCTCACTGATGATAAGAAGCTATAAATAACCCAATTACACAACTCAACCCACAATGAGTTGTAGTGGTTCAAGTTCAGGTAAAGTTCATTATTACTTTCTGGTCAGAAAGTAATAAATTTAAATTTTAGATTAAAAAATCAGTAATAGTGAAAAGTATTACTGTAGCATAATCAATAGAAGTAAACCTCAGATATAATAATGATTGCAGATTCAATCAGATTTCATTCATGCAATATGCATCTTCTGATGTTTTCTTTCCTAACATGTAGGATACTGTTAATGTCATTTCCTCAGGGATTATCATCTTGCACACACACAAGAACACACAAAGTAAAGCCTTCTGTATTTCAAACAATTCAGTCCAATCATGTCTGACCAATATGGTCTGTTTAGCTTGTCTGGTATGGACTCCAGTCTGAGGGTTCTACCACGGCCTCCAGAGGACACTGTTGTCTTTTGTC
>VUQG01044897.1:11673-74812 GCA_015106755.1 Etia nguti | reverse complement strand
TTCTGCTGCTGTAGCTGTGTCAGGAAGCAAACGGTCATCTCCAGGATGTCTGCCTTCTCCAGTTTGGAGTCTGGCTGCTGTTTGAGGAACTCTGGACTCAGGAGAGACTTGAGCTGCTCAATGCAGGTGTTGATTCGCTCTCTGCGTAACTTCTCCACCACAGGCTTTCTGAGCTGCAAAAAGAAGAAGAAGAAGAATGCAATTAATAAACTTGTTTGGGAGTTTTGTGTTAGCAAGAAAATATAATTGATAAAACTTTATAGAACACAAAATTCCACTAATTTTTGATTTACCTTGTGGGTCAGAGTCAGATGTTCCTCAGAACTGTTAAGTGCTGCAGGGATTTTGGGTGCCATGCCTGGATCTCTGTGCTGTGGAGATCTCTGTAGAGAGAATCTGATCTCTGCTGGTTTCATCCCTCCTATTTATACTCCAACATCTCCATATGAATGTGTGGGTCTGAGTCTGGTTGAGGTTTCCCACAGTCTCCGCCAATCAGAGTGCTCTGCGAGACAATAAGGCATGTGGAGCCAGCAGCATGCTGCTGTTAATGCCTGGGGAACAATAGTGAGGTCTCAGGGGAACAGGTGGGTAAACGAAGCGAGTGTAACAGATCTCTGTGTGATTATGGGAAAGGGGTGACCCTGTAGGGAAAGGAGGTCTGCTGCCTGATACTGGGATCAATGGTTTTGACCGAGCACACGCTGATTATCCCATCACACGTCAGGGAAAACATTCATGCTTTAACGTAAAAAATACGGGTAAAAATGAAATAATGGGATTAATGGGTTATTTTGCATGTGTTGTTTATGATGGGATTCATTTGAAGGGAAACTGTAAACATCAATTTGATTTTAACTGATAATTTCATTTATACTATTGTATAAAGAGTTACAAATTTTGTTATATATATATATATATTTTTTTTTTTAATTTTTTTTTTTTACAAATGTAAGAATCTATTTTAAATAAATCAAAATGTCTCTAGAAAATAATTATGTAGCTGACCAGATGCAGTCATGTCTTTTGACACGTGTCGTATAGTCAGCATGAGTAGCAAGTTAATTTCAGTTTCCCACACCCGTGTTATTGTCAATGAACCACAAAAGAACTTCTGTTGCAGATGCTGCCTGTAGGTTGTTATAGAAATGTGAGATGACATCACCAACCACCAGGAGGGAAAGAATCCCATTGGCTGTCTTAGACAGTTGTTACAATTCAAATTTATAATAAAAAATCATTCTTAAAGTAATCAAATTAGGGTACCGCAATTTGGCAAGTATTATTTTCAGTTTGCAATCAGCTACACCTCTAATCATGATTACTGATTATTGACCATCAACTACATCAAAATTTCACCTCTTAGGGTCCTGGGGTGGGGGATGGTGGTGGGAGTTTCATGAAGTGTGTTCAGTGCTTCTGGTGGATTAATTCACAACTGGTGGGGTGAATGTGTCCTACTCTTTTCTCCAGAGTATTCAATAGCCATAAATAAATAAATAATTAAAAAAAAATCCCTCTTGTGCCCTGTTGCAGGTTGAAACTTTTCCCACAGAATCAGCCTTTAAAAATATTTACCTATTAATCAATATGTAAGAATAAAACTGAATGTCATGCCCTGTCAAAGTTGAGATAAATAACTTAAGCAAAAATATTAACAGTATTAGATGGCCATATACTTTTGGTTACTCAAAGTTTACATGAGCAACGAGGAGGTCAGATTTTTCAACAGCTGAAAAAAATGTGTATAGCTGCAGTCTGTGGTTGGAATTAGATTATTTAGAAACTGAAGTCTGTTTCCTCTTAACTTAAAACTCACATAGTCTTAAATGTAACAGGATACAGCTTCGTCTTATAATGCTTAACCTCACTTCAGCTTTCAACTACTCTAACCCTCTGTGCTTCCTATGAGCTCTGGAACCTTTGTAGTTAAAACAAATATAACATCAACGGGTCCACTATAGCTGTGTCATTAAAAAAATGCTGTAACTAAAATTTTAAATTGCTGTAATGTATTGCTAAATTGTTTTGGAATAGTTTGACCCAAAAAATACAGATCTATCTAAAACTCTATGAGTCAGCTGATGCAAATGAAATGGTTTATTGAAAAAAATTGTGGTATAAGATATAAAAAATAGAGTAACAGTTTTAATCAAAGACTTGATTTTAAACTTTTTTTTGCCCTAAAAGAACAGACGTTTTGAGCTCTGTTCTTTCAGGGCAAAGGTCTGTATCTAAAGTCCAGAAGGGCTCTGTAGACAAGTTTATTCTGGTTGTTGACTATTCATTGCTTTTATTAATGACCGCCAGACGGCGCTGTTGTTTGGACATTAGTTTTTGGTGATGCTGGTCTGGACGGTGGAGCTCAGAGGAGAGAGTCATCCTCTCTCAGGTTCTTGTCAGCGTACCAGTGGAGCTTGTTGAAGTGGGTCAGCAGGTTGATGTATTGTTCTACTTCAGAAAGTAGAACAATACATTTAAAAATTTGTTCAGGACTTTTATTTTAGTAAAAAAGTATATCATTTACTGCAAGTTATTGACAATTGAGTCTATTCTTCATTTACCTTATGAGTTGGAGTCACTTTCTCCTGATAATTGATCATTACTGTAGTGACTGTAGGTGGATTTCTGTGGTGTAAAGGTTTCAGTGGACAGAAACTGATATCTCGTGTCATCCCTCCCATTTATACTTCACCATATCCATATGAATATGTGAGTCTTCCTCTGCTTGAGTTTTCCCAGTCTGAGCCAATCAGAGAGAGTGAAGGCATGGTGAGTGGCATCATGCTCCTGTTATTGCCCAGGGAACAATGGTTAGATCTCAGGGGAACAGGTGATGGACTCTGGGAGAAAGAGGTACTCCCAGAGCTCTAATTGAATCTCAGAAAATAGTAACCCTGTAAAGAAAACTAATATGAGGACACACTCATCATTCCATCTTAAATTTGAGGGAATAAAATGTATGATCTAATTAATGAACCATATATAAAGTAAAACTTACTTAGATTTTTATGTCTCAATTTGTTGTATAATTTCTAAACCCAAACCTTAAACACATCTTTTAATGAACATCATTCAGTTTTAATGAAATGCTTAATTTTTATGCATGTTAGTTATGTTTACTAACATGTTGACAGTTTATCAGATTGGTATCATATCATATGGTGGGCCATTTTAGTTTGCTGATTGGTTTGCTGCAGTTTATTACTTTACTCAAGTACTCAAGGCAATAATTGTGTTGTTGCTCTTGTGTCAATGACATGTGCATTTTAGTCAATGGGAGTAACAAGTTGATCTGGGTTTCCCACACTGACTCCCTGTGCTGTTGTCAGTAAACCACAAAGAAACTTTAGTGGCAGATGCTGCCTGTGTGTTGCTGTAGAAAGAAAGCATTGCATCACCAACCATCTGGAGGGAAAGGATCCCATTGGCTGGCTCTCAGTGGTAGTAAAATTTAAAATTAATTATTCCACAATTATTTAACTAATAGAAATAAGCACAAGCTAATATGTAAGTTGAAAATCCACAGCCTGTCTGTCGCTGTACTCAGAATCTGACCTGGTTCAGCAACATTCCCAGGGGTAACACAAAACAGTAGTTTAGTATCAGCGAAACAGCTGGAGGATTTTGATGTGTGCTGTGCAGTCAAAGGAAGTTGCAAGCTAACCTTAGTTTTCCACACTGGCTCCTAGTGCTGCTGTTAAAGAGCCAGAAAGTTTTTCTGTGCCAGATGCTGGCTGTGTGTTATAGAACTTGGAGGGAAAGGGTCTGATTGGGTCATCCTGACAGCTTTTAACTGACATAAGATGAAAAGACGTGGATGTAATGTTTTCTGTTTCTAATCATGTTCATTCTTTTTCACCTCAAAAAAGGTTTCAATGCTGAACATTAATCACTGAAAGGTTTATTTGGTGTGTGTGTGTGTGTGTGTGTGTGTGTGTGTGTGTGTGTGTGTGTGTGTGTGTGTTTACATATCTTTGTGAGGACAGAAAATTGTCATGCCACAATACTTGTGGGGACCAACAGTCACTCATGGGGACAAAATGCCCATCCCCACGAGCTTGAAGGCATTTTAGTGTCAGGGTTACGAATCGGTTATGGTTAGGTTTAGGCTTACAGTTAAGGTTAGGCATTCATTTTTGATGGTTGTGGTTAGGGTAAGTGGCTAGGGAAAGCATTATGTCAATTAGATGTCCTCACTAAGATATGAAAACGAGTGTGTATGTGTGGGTGGGTGGGTGATGGGGTGTTCATGAGGATTGCTGAAGTGTTCCAAATCCCTCTACAGTAATAAAAAGCTGCTGGTGGAGTGGATCTCTTTTATAAAAAATGGTGCTTTTGCCACAGTCCTTTTATTAGCAAAATTAGCAGGTGCCTGCCTACAAATAGACTTTCATTAATGGACTGCACACGTGCAGGTGCTACACAGTGGATGGGCTTCTCAGCAAATAATTGCCCATTAAGCCTTAAATGCATTTCTTGAACCCCCAGAATATACATCTATATATGGTATATCTGCTTTAAAACAATTAACAGAACACATTTTGAGTTTGATCAAGCATTGTTTATTTAAACTATTGTTTGTAATGATAAAGAAATTGTTTCCTTTTGGAAAGCCAACAGATATCACAAGCAATATACTGTAGTAACTTGGACTTCAGCTGTTATTCTCTTAGTTAGAAAAAGAAAAAGTATGATGGCCCTTGTGATTTTGTAATTTGAGGGGGTTTAGACTCCTGATTCCTTGTTAATCTGTCAGGGCAAAAGTCTGGATCTATTGTCCCACAGCAGCTATGTGAGTGAGTTTTGCCTGGTTTTCCCACACACTTCCCTTTCACTGCTTTCATTGGAAGAACAATAGAAGTGTGCCTCATTATACAACAGATTAGATACATTGTCTGACGTCCTTAAAAAGGGAAATGTTTAAAGTTACATTTAAAAAATAAAATAAAAATATGCACAAATGGACAATAACATGAATTGGTTTGATGGCTTAATGTTGATCAATTAAATACAGTGACACAAAACGAATGATTCTACTTCATTAAATGAGTTTTGATTAAATTGCTCCAGACTTGAGTGTCTGTTAAATTTTTTGAAAATTTATAGCTTGTTCGGAAGATCAATTTATATCAATTTATAAATTGATATAAATTGTTGTGTTTTTAAAAAATATTTATGTCAAATGTCAACAAAAACAAAAAACATGTCTACTCGCAGTACTGAACAGAGAAACAGCTGTCTTTATAAAAGACACAAACAGATTGTCTTTCACATAAAGCAAGATAGATGATTAAAAAGTTGTGAGCACCAATTCACGACTTTGTAGCTAAATGTTCACACCGTATATATTCTGTCAAACTATGATAATACTATGTGATCATGAAATATTCTTTGTAACTGGAGTTCTCTTATGTTATTTTTAAACTTTTTCCCTCTCTTTGAATTTTTTGTGAGTGCTGAAAATTGCTTGCAGGAAAAATACACAGTTTTTGTGCTAAACAAAGTCATCTTGTCCACATGTCATGTCTGTGTCCTCTGGCTCTGGTTTGTAGCTGCACTCAGTTTCCCACACTCAGTATTGAATAATGTGGTCAGTGCACTACAAAAGGACCCTGAAAAGAGCTTTTGTAAAGGTTGTCAGCTTTGGCTGTGCTTTGACTGAAACAGTGTGACGTCACTAACCATCTGGAGGGAAAGTAAATGATTGGTTGGCATGACCAGGCCTGATAAAAACTCTAAACTATCGTCAAAACCAAATCAGTTGTTTATGACTAAAATAATCTGCACCTAACTATTACGCTTGATGGGGAAAAATTGGAATACACATAACCAACTAGTGATCAGTACTTAAGGTCTCACAGCCTAATTTGGTTCTGAAGTGTGCCAAGCGGACAACAATCCACTGCTGAAAGGATGTTAATGACACATTTTATGTACATTAATTTTTGACACTGATTAATAAGAATAAATATTTGCCATGTTAAAATAGCTTTATCTATTTAGTATCTTAACACCTGTATGTTTAACATGATCAGTTTTCAGTATTATGCCACCATATTCCCTTTCACTCTCTGTCTACCCAGGACAGAGATCAACATTTATTCTTCTGGTTTCCCACACTCCATCCTTTCACTGCTTTCATGGGAAGAACAATGGAAGCGTGTCTCCTTACCCATAACATTAAAAGACAATAGTTATCGTTGAAGTTTTGGCCCTCCCACGGCCTGGGTACTGCTCCAAAGTGGTGACCAATAATCTATTGATATTTGAAGCTCAAGAAAAGAAACACAAAAAATATTTATATTTGTATTTTTATATTTAACTGAAGTCTTCTTCTAGGTGTGATTTCCCACCTTTTGATTGAATTATGGATTGACACATGAACAAAAACCTTGAATGATCACAATATTTCTTTATTGAGACACCATCAGTATTAACATTTGATAAACTCTTTAACTGGAGGCAGACAGAGGTGATGATACATCACAACAGCCTGGTAACATCAGACATTGTACTCAAAATGAGTGGAGGATCAGTCGTCTTTACAAAAGACACCAAGAGTATGACATGAATCTTAATATCAGACTTTCATAAAACATGCTCCAAAAGGCATTATCTTAAAACAATGACAAAGTGATGAAAATAAGTAATGTCCACTGTTTTTTCAGTCAATACAGTGTATTTATCTATTTAATTGCATTTAATTGATACACCAATGATTCTAAACATGAAAAATAATCTGACATTGTGTCATTCCATAGCAATTATTTTTTTGTTTTTTTTAATATGAAAAAGCATAATAATAGGTTAAGAAAACATACATACAGAAAACATACAAACATACATACAAACTGTACATACAGAAGAAAGTTTTCTGAAACAGAATTCTGTAATCATTAACCAACATGGTCTTTGATGTAGACATCATGCTTTCTTTCTTTAGTCAAAAGTTATTGTTTGGGTCAATAACAAACTAAAGATGACAAATGTTAATATAACATCATCAGTACCTGAAGCGTAGGTAATATTAATAATTGCAAATGCATTCAGATTACATTCATGCAACGTGCATGACAAGATGTTTTGTTTCATAAAACAAAATATATTGTTTCTTTGATTTCCTCAGGAAAAAAACTTCCACTACAAACAAAACAAAGTAAAGTGTTCTGTATGAACAAAAGCACAAGTATTAAAAATCTCTGAATTTCAGAAGAATTCAGCTCTGAATTCTTTGACAAATATGATCATTGAAGTTAGTAAGGCTGACTCAAGTCTATAGGTTTCTACCACGGCCTCCAGAGGGAGCTGGTGACTGTCTTGTCTTTGGTGATGCTGGTCTGGTCTGTGTAGCTCAGAGGAGATAAGTCAGCCTCACTCACGCTTTTATCAGAGGAAGTGTGCAGCTGGTTGATGTGGTTCAGCAGGTTTCTCTGGGACTGAGTCTTCACATCCACCTTTGAAAGGAAGTTCATCATCTTTTGGGCACAATTGGAGTAGCCATGATCAGCTGTTGCAGAGTTCACAACTTGACGCTGCTGCTGCAGTCTTCTCAGGAAGCAAACGGTCATCTCCAAGATGTCTGCCTTTTCCAGTTTGGAGTCTGGCTGCTGTTTGAAGTACTTTGGACCCAGGAGAGACTTGAGCTGTTCAATACTGCTGTTGATTCTCTCTCTGCGGATCTTCTCCACCAGAGGCTTTCTGAGCTGCAAGAAGAAGAACAAAGTCATTAATGAAATAGTTCAGGTGCATAGGTTTAGCTTTATCAAACACAATCTTTCATGAATAATTAATGACATTCTGATAATCTCCAATTTACCTTATGATTCAGAGTGAGATGGTCCTGAGAATGAGCATTACTGGAGTGAGTGTAAGTGCCATGGCTGGATCTCTGTGCTGTAGAGGTCTCTGTAGAGAGACTCTGATCTCTGCTGCCTTCATCCCTCCTATTTATACTCCCACATCTCCATATGAATGTGTGGGTCTTGGTCTGACTGGAGTTTCTCACGGTGTTGACCAATCAGAGAGCTGTCCATTAGAGAAAAGAAATCTTGCCCGCCACATGCTCAGTGGTCATATTAGTAGGGGACAATTGATAGATCCCAAGGGAATAAGTGGAGCCCTTTTGGGTGGGTGTGTCAGCATAAAAGACTCAGAAAGCTATGTGTCAATCTGGGAAAGTGGTGACCCTGTAGAAGATTAATCTGCTGCCTAATGCTGAGATCAGTGTCTTTGACTTGGTACACGCTTATCAAATCAAACTGTCAAAGGTGTCAAAAAATAAAATATAGGTTATCTGTGTTCAAGTGTGTAGAAATATACATATAACTTCACAAGTTGGAGATTGTTTCTCGCTCTGAAAACCACAAACCATTTTCTTTTTTAGAATGAACTCCATACACTGTTTATTGAATCAGATCCTGACATCATAATTTTTTGTTTTGTCAGATGTAGCGCACAACTGGAGTTTCTCTGATTAAGATATCTTTTCACTTCTCACCAGAGACCCACTTACAGTCTTTACCTTTTCTTTCCTCACATAGATTCAGTCATACTTAACTCGGATTTTTGAAGCTGTTATGGTAAATATCATTTCATGTACTGTCTGATTGATTTTTTGGTTGTTGTTGTTTGTATATAGCCTTACTAGCAAAGATCTAGAAACTCGTATGAAATCACCAAAATTATTTCTTAAGTTTTATAGTGCATACAGGTAAACGCATAAAAATTAAAACACATGTTTTATTACAATATATATTATTTATTCAACTTTTTTTTTGTTGATGTTCAGATGTAGCAGGTGTTTTTTCTGCCTTTCAGTTTGTGGTTGGTGTAAGCAGACAGATGGTTGTTCTCCCTTTTCCACACTGGGTACTGAATGATGTTGTCAGTGCACTACAAAGGAGTTTTGTGATGGTCGGTGGTCGTGTGCTCAAACAGAGACAGAGCCCGACGTCGTCAACCATCTGGAGGGAAACAACATGATTGGTTCCCTCCAAATATGCTAAAATTTAAAAATATATAATAAAGACAATATAAAATAAAATATAAATATAAAATAAAGACATTTAGATTCTCTGATAATACAAAACTTGGGTTTCTGTTTTTCATTTTGCAGTTTGGTGAAATTCACTTAACTCAAACTTTATCATAAACAGATGCTTCATATTATAAACGAGGCGGTCGATGCAGCTGTTTCCTGAAGTGTGCCAAATTCCTCTGGACAATAGTCCGGCACTCGTGCATGTTTAAGGATGCAAATCAACTTGAACTGTGACCATCTCTGTCTGAGGTTTCCCACCCTTTCTTCATTAGTGAAAGTTTTTCCCACTGGGTCTCTGAGAGTGAGTCTTGTCTCCCCTAATCTATCTTTTAACCTTGTTGCTGGTGGATCAATGCAGTTTTGTCAGAATGCTTCATTTAGAAGACATGTCGCTTAAAGTTTTCAAATTCCAGCAGATCAAACTGGCCACATTTTCCAACCTAAATAACTACACAAAGGAAACTTCCTCTTGGAGTTTAACTTAACTTATGACCCATTGCATTTGAACAAAAAAAATGTGACAACTCAGTCTGTCATAAATGTTTTTAAATCAAGAATATTCTCATTGTTCCACCAGACTTGTTAAACCATATGCTACACAGTAAATCGAAACACTAATTCAAGGTGTATATGGTGAAAAGTACCACATCTTGTTACATATAGAAACTGAAATCAAATACAAAGTGTGTATCATTTCAAAAACTCTCAACATTGCATTTAACAATGAAATTAGTTAAAAGGCAAATGCTAATGTTTTGTTTTTTGTTTTTTTGTTTTTTTTATGAAGTCATCCCATCCAGCTGTAACAGATGTACCATCTGTCTTGTGGATTGTAGCTGGTTTGAGCAGATAGTTGCTCCACATTCCCACACTCAGTGCTGAATGAGGTAGTAAGTGCACCACAAAGGTCTTTGAGAGCAGCTTTTGTCATGGTTTGTGTTTGCGTGTTCAAACAGAGTCTGATGTCACCAACCATCTGGAGGGAAACAACATGATTGGTGTTTTCAACCATGTGATAAAATCCCAAACTAAAGTCAAAACCAAATCAGCTGTTTCTCATAATAATATGCACTTGCCTATTTAAGTTATATATGTTGATAAATGATAAGTTTTTACACAAATTCATCTTGGTGTTAATAGTACAGAAACAGAATATACGGTATTTAAAGTATATATATAAACTATATACATCTTTTTATAAATATTAATATAAATACACACATTAGGAAAATATACTAGCTACCTACAGACATTAGAATACAAATTAAGAAATAAGCTACGGTTTTTGAGGGTGGGGATGCAAAATATTGGTATAACATGATGTGCAAAGTCATCAAGTTGTTAAACATTACAGTTTCAGAAACAGGGCTGAGAGACTGAGAAGCTGTTTCTGATGTGTGCCAAATAGACAACAGTCCACAAATGCTGAAATGGTTTAGAATACTATTTAAAAAAGATTAACTTTAGGAACACAGAGATCAGTATTTTCATTTCATTTTTGTGTGTGTATGTGTTTAGGCCCTTTAAATATTTTAATTTGCATCCACTCTCACTCACTGGGATATAAAATGTGCAGTTTTATAACACTACAGTTCTAAGACCTTTGCAGTGTTTGTTCTATTGGTGTTGTCATGTAAGATACCAATATACTATGACTAGCTGTTCAGTATTTTAAACCTGTCTTTTATCTATGATCAGGTTCCACTTTTCATTCCACCATATTACCTTTCGTGCTTTGTCTCCTCAGAACAAAGGTTAGCATGTGTTGCCCCACTGAGACCCAGTGAGTGAGTTTTCTCTGAGTTCCCACACTCCTTTCACTGCTTTCAGAAAAATAGAAGTGTGGCCCCTTACCTACACGAGGAGACAATACTTACCTTTAAAGTTTTATCATCTGGAACTGACGACTGCTCCAAAGTGGTCACGTGATAATTTATTTATATTTGATGGTTAACTGAAAATGGATATTAAATATTTCCAGGTACCTTGATCACAAACACAGAGATCCTGCATGACATGTATTATATAACTTTATTATTTTGAAAACTTTTTAAACAATTACAATTGTAATACATTAATAAGAACTTTAAATATCATACTGTACTGTATAATATTACTATATTACAATATTATATTATATATTATCCTATATAAAATACTGTATGGGATACTTAAAGGAATGATGCATACTCACTGCAAAACAAGTATATATAACATAATGACACAGGAACAGAAAAAGTATTTTGATTTTGATGTTTATTAAGATAAACTCTGTATTATCCTTTTTATATATAAAAGCTGCTATTGGAGGACAACAGAGGTGATGATACATCACAAGAACAACTTAGGATCAGTCGTCTTTACAAAAGAAATAAACATTATGACACAAATCTTCATATAATGTGCTCCAAAATGAGCATAAACCACACTTTATAACAAGGGTGAAGAAAACAGTGACACTAAAATGCATCATATTACAGTGATCACAATTTTGACATTAGTACTTCATACAAAGTAAAGTCGATATACATACATATATATAGTTCACTGGCTTTACAGTCCCGACATGCTTCTATCTACCCTTTTATACAAAAGGAAAAAAATAATTTCACATGTCCATGCTGAGTAATTAAAACGTATATATTTACATACAATGCATTTAGTTTAAAATAAAACCTTCTGTAAATACAGAAGAAAAAGACTGAATTCAATCCTGCAATCTTTGACCAACATGGTCTTTAAGCTTGTCTATTGTATGACAAAATGTTTTCTTTCTCTATTAGAAAGATTGTTGGTGTCATTTCCTCAGAAAATGTCATCTATGACCAAGAACAAACACAGACAAAGTAAAACCTTCTGAGCATACAGAGGAACAAGTCGTTTAAAATTAAAAAGAAAAAAAGAAAATCAATGCAATCTTTGACCAATATGATCATTGCACTTTGTGACTCCAGCCTGTAGGTTTCTACCACGGCCTCCAGAGGGAGCTGTTCACTGTCTTGTCTTTGGTGATGCTGGTCTGGACTGTGTAGCTCAAAGGAGAGAAGTCAGTCTCAGGCTTTTATCAGAGGAAGTGTGCAGCTGGTTGATGTGGTTCAGCAGGTTTCTCTGGGGCTGAGTCTTCAACTCCATCTTTGACAGGAAGTTCATCATCTTTTGGGCACACCTGGAATAGCCCTTGTCAACAGCTGCTGAGTTCACAGGATGACACTATTGCTGCAGTCTTCTCGGGAAGCCAGCCGTCATCTCCAGGATGTCTGCCTTCTCCAGTTTGGAGTCTGTCTGCTGTTTGAGGAACTCTGGACTCAGGAGAGACTTGAGCTGTTCAATACTGCTGTTGATTCTCTCTCTGCGGATCTTCTCCACCAGAGGCTTTCTGAGCTGCAAGAAGAAGAAGAAAGTCATTACTAAAATAGTTCAGGTGCATAGGTTTACCATTATGAAACACAATCTTTCATGAATAATAAATGACTTTCAAAGAATCTCCAATTTACCTTATGATTCAGAGTCACATGGTCCTGAGTCATTACTGGAGTGAGTGTAGGTGCCATGGCTGGACCTCTGTGCTGTAGAGGTCTCTGTAGAGAGACTCTGATTTCTGCTGCCTTCATCCCTCCTATTTATACTCCCACATCTCCATATGAATGTGTGGGTCTTGGCCTGACTGGAGTTTCTCACGGTGTTGACCAATCAGAGTGCCTGACAGAAGAGAAAAGAAATCTGGCCTGCCAGATGCTCAGTGGTCATATTAGTAGGGCACAATTGTTACATCCCAGGGGAACAGGTGGTGGACTGAAGTGGAGATGGAGTAAAAGACTGAGAAAGCTCTGTGTGGATCTGGGAAAGTGGTGACCCTGTAGAGAATATTGATCTGATGCCTGATGCCAGTGACTTTGACTGGGCACACGCTTATCAGCCTGTTACAGCTGTACAACTGCATATACAGAGCATGTATCAGTGAAAAATTCAATAGCAAACGGCTGCCAACTGTTTCTCTGCTTCTGATGTCTTCACTCTTCTCACACACTTGCCCCCATTTGCTGTGAGCTAAACTGTGCTTGGGACACTGTGTAATGGCTCAGTCAGAAATCACATGGTCTTTGTACTAAGAAGGTGATCAGACTGATAAAGACTTTTCCATTATCACGTACAACTCTACCAGGAAAGGTCTAGATAAGTATGCAGTTTTTCTCTGACTCAGGTGTCAGATATCTATATCTAGTAGTAGGTGTGTCCCGTGTCTTGTGGTCTGCAGTTAGTGTGAGCAGGAAGATTTCTCACTTTCCCACACTCAGTATTTAATGATGTGGTCAGTGCACTACAAAGGTCTTTGAAAGGAGCCTTTGTGATGCTTGGTGACCGTGTGTTCTAATGGAGACAGAGGCCAACCTCACCAACCATCTGGAGGGAAACAACATGATTGGCTGCCTCAAATATTTGATTACATTTGAAAATATACTCTACAGTTACTGAAGTTATTTTCAACAAAAATACAGAATGTTAATTCCACTTTTAAACTTTTGAGTGACATTCATTTTTAACATCTAGCGAACTCAGTGGTTTCACTTCATGTTGTTACATGAATAGGGTTTTTCCGGCAGCTGTTTCCCGAAGTGTGCCAATTCCCTTTGGACAATAAGCGCGTGCTGGTGCGGTTTAGGATGCAAATTATCTCGAAGTGTGACTCTTTGCCTCAGAGGTTTCCCACACTCTCTCCATTAATCAAAGTTTGCCATTTCATCTAAGAAGCTGGCAAACATAGTCATCTTACTTAAATGCAATTCTTTTCTTTATTAGATATAGATAAAAGATATAGATATATAATGTTGCACTCCCAAAGAGCAATAACACATTTTTTGAAATGCTTGTCACACCAAAATCCTTTTTATTTTTATAGCTGTACACAAAATTATTACAAATGTTGACTCATTTTAACGTTTTAGGTGTCATAAGTTTCATTTTAAACCTTTTAGTTCCTATAGCTACAGGTTAGGTTTATGTTATATATCTGTGGATATTTGTAACCCATCTAATAATTCATCATCAGCATTTGCTATATTATTAAAGTACTGATCACTCACTGTAAATTCTTTCAGGTAACCATTAAATGTAAAAGATACGGCACAGGTAGTTTTTGAATTCTAACCTGAGCACATTGTCCAGCCTTATCAGCAGAGTTATTATGATTGTTTATTTTAATTACCCCTTTCATGCATGAATTATGATAACCTCAATCATGATCTTTTTCTTAAGTATTTTTATTCATCTTTAGGCATGAAAAGATGAATAAAAATACTTAAGAAAAAAATCCTGATTATAGATGTATGAAACACGTCATACATCTATAGTAACATTAAACGACCAGTGGGTGGCAGATCAGTGTCCAATGTAGTTGTTTATGTGCAAGTATACCATCAACACTGACACAAATACAAGAAAACAGCCTTTGAATAGCTGTCCACTGTAGTGATCACTATGCATGAAAGGGTCAATTTTGATATTTGTTTTTTTAAATCTCCTTTTTCAGCTTGAGTTTCAGTTACTTTACAGAGCTGAGTTGCTTGTTTCGCTTCAGTTTTAATTACTATGTTAACCTTGTCAGTCAGACACTATTGTCACCAGTTGTGACAATACCTGCTAGTTCTCCACTACGCCATATAGAAATCAACTTATTGTAAGTTACGCTGAAAAAGTTCATGGATAATTAATGATGAAATTATTCCACTGATTTGAAACAGAGTGATGATAAAACATTATATCAAATCGGTACAAGACATGAATTCACACTTAAGGAATCAGCAGTACGTTAAACTTCCCATTTAAACAATAAATGCATGTAGCTGATTAGTTTTTGCTTTCATTACAACCAAACCAAATGTTAAAAAAGTGTCTGTATTTGTAGGTACATGTGAAGACGCATCTCACTGCTAACTTGGTTATATCTACAACACTTTACTCATATATAGAAGTTAAAATAATCACAGAGTCAAGATTAGATTAATACTCAATTTAGCTGAATTTCATAAACTAAAAAATTAAAACAGCTGAGCTATCCATTGCTTTTCCATAGTAACAGATTAACAAGCAAAACCTTCAGGCTGAAGAATCAGAAATGTATGGTGATCCTTTAACAGATAAATGTTGAGTAATAAGAGAGATTATAAATATTTTCTATTTCTTCAGGGCAAAGGTCTGGCTGTAGTGCCCCACGGGAGCTCTGTCAGTGAGTTTCCCTGGCTTCCCACACTCTTTCCTTTCACTTCTTTCACTGTAACAACAATAGAAGTGTCCCTCATTATCCATCACATTAAATGCATTGTGTGACGTCACTAATGGGTAAACTGTTAACGCTTCTTGAATGATAGCACCCGGAACTGACAGCTACATCTGAAGAAATCCTGACGAGGTAAGTCATTTTTAAAACATTTTTTCCAATGGGTTTGGTGGCTTTATCTATTGGGGTATGAACTGAAACAGTTCATCAAACAACTTTGATAAATGGCTTCAAAGTTTTATGGTAATTATAGATAATCATGTCATTTGTAAGGAAGTCATTTGTATATAGTAAAAATACACAGAATCATGTGAGAACACAAAATTGTCAGCTGGCAGTGTTTGTTTATTTAACAAAGCACACAGAGCTGCATGAAGTACAAGCTCCAACAGGAGGTGATGAGACATCACATCTGCAGCTTGTGTCTGCGAGTTACACTGTACTCAGATAGTGTAAATGAACAGCTGTCTTTATGAACCAAAAACAGTGCACAGTACTCAGGGTTCTGTAACATTATTTAGCAAAGGGACAAAAGGTTTCATGAACAAAGCAAATAGAGTAAGACTTACCTTAAAACAGATCAAACCTTATTAATGGTTAGCAATCACATTGTCACTAAAAACAGTGATGTTGTTACACAAAAGAAGCTTTTACAGTTAAAGGATAAATGTACTGATCCTAAAGCGGATAATTTTTCTATAATCACACAAAATAATATTTTTTTTTTAAACTTTTTTAAAAAGCATTAATATAAAGGTGATTTGTTGGATCTTACAACAAATCTGTTTGAGTAAACACAGTTTCAGTATCAGAATTTGTCCATAAAAAAGGACACTGAAGGATTTGACCAAAGTGATCATTAAAACAAATGTTACTATAACATTATCAGATTTTTAAGTAAAGTACAGTACAATATAAAAAGAATAATTGCCAATGCAATCAGATTTCATTCATGCAACATGCATGACAAGTTTTTTCCTTCTTAGCCTGAAAGATATTGTATCTGTCATTTCTTCAGGAAATGTCTGCTTAAAAGTACAAAACACACACAGTATAAGTAGATATAAACACTTCTGTTAATCCAGAAGAACAAGGTATTCAAAGTTTAGGAATTCAGTCGAGTAATCTTTGACCAGTATGGTCAGCTCATGAAGTTGCAACTCCAGTCTGTAGGAGTCTGCCATGGCCTCCAGAGGGCAGTGTTGACTCATCTCATGTCCTTAGTGGAGGTAGTGAGGATTGCGCAGCTCGAAGGAGAGAGGTCAGCCTCTCTCATTTAAAGAACGTCTGTCTGCAAGGTGTTTATATAGTTCAGCAATTTTCTCTGGGACTAAATATTCAAGTCCTCCTTCAACAGGAGGTACAGATGGACACATCCGAAGTAGCTCTTATCAATAGCTGTTGAATCCACAACTTGATGCTGCTGAAGTCTTCTCAAACTCCAGCCACAGTGTTGTCTCTAGGATGTCTGCCTTCTCCAGTTTGGAGTCTGGCTGCTGTTTGATGATCTCTGGATCCAGGAGAGACATGAGTTGCTCAGGGCACCGGTTGATCCGTTATCTGCATTATTTCTCCACCAGAGGCTTTCTGAGCTGCAAGAAGAAGAAGAACAAAGTCATTATGAAACTAGTTCATGTATATAGGTCTTTCATTATGAAGCAGTCATTCATAAATTGGCATTCTGAGAATCTCCAATTTACCTTATGATTCCTAAGATCTGATCCTGAGAATATCAAATCATTGCTGCAGAGACTTTAGGTGCCATGGACCTCTGCAGCATGGCATACTGCAGGGGTCTCTGTAGACAGACTCTGATCTCTGGTGGCTTCATCCCACCTATTTATAGTCCTGCATTTCCATATGAATGTGTGGGTCTCGGTCTGACTCGAATTTCTCACAGTCTTGACCAGTCAGAGCGCCTGACATAAGAGAAAGGAAATGCCAGATGCTCAGTGGTAGGGAACAATAGTTACATCTCAAGAGAACAGGTGGTGGACTGACATGAAGATGGCATAAGAGAGTCAGAAAGCTCTGTGTGAATCTGGGAAAGTGTTGACTCGTTTAAGAAAGTAGATCTGCTGCCTAATGCTGAGATCAATGCCTTTGACCACCACATCCATATAATGCAAATACAGACTACAAACCCATAGTATATATCTGTCAGTGATTTTGTTTGTTATGCTTATTGCTCAGGAAATCAATATGGATAAAGCACTAATTCAATGCTCTGTGGGTGCAAAAGTACAACTTAAAATTTTCATAGCATGTTTAAAACTTTTTTGAAACTATTTAAAATAAGTCATCACGTCCAGATGGGGCAGGCGTGACCTCTGTCTTGTGGTTTGTAGATGGTGTGAGCAGAAAGTTTTTCCCAGTTTCCCACACTCAGTATTGAAGGATGTGGTCAGTTCACTACAAAAGACTTTCAAAGGAGCTTTTGTGATGCTTGGTGGTCGTGTGCTCAAACAGAGGCAGAGCCTGACGTCACCAACCATCTGGAGGGAAATGATCTGATTGGTTCTCTCTATGAGCTGGATCATTATTTTTTTGTCCACAACACTGAAAAATCTGCAGATACTTATAAAACTGTAGAAAAGTGAACATCATCATCTGTTCAAGCCTTAAAGTTTTGCAAATGAGGGGGAGGGGTTGAGACAGCTGCTTCTGAAGTGTGCCAAATCCAACTGGACAATAGTCTCTGTTGGTTTCAAACTCAACTTGAACAAAGTTTTCACACGCTCTGCCAACTGAAAGAATAAAGCTGAAAAAAGAATTATCTTTGGGAAATTTATCAGTAGTAAATATAGTGTCCGTTAAAAAATCCGGTTTCTTCCCAAAGAAATCCACAATATCACTGTACACTCAGGTGCGTCACCAGTTCTTGAAGTACAGTGTTTAATAAGGCATTCGTGCAACATCAATGAAATATCTGCATCAACATACACTGATATTAACATTATATACATTGCTTAACAAATTTATTAGACCACGTGTCATAAAAAAACAAGGAGACACAAGTATTTTAGAAAACCATCAAAACTAAAAAATTAAATTATTTATTGTTCTAACAGTAATAAATTCACCAATCTCCTTTTTATACCCAAATTTTAGTCATCACACTTCTCCGAGACAGCACGTTCTCATCCAAACGTTCTCATCTCAACACTAACATACCGACGCTATGTCGGTATGTTAGTGTTTCGAGGCATGAGAGCCGTTTGGAATGAATCTATACATGTAAATGTGTTTTACGTTCTGATCGTAAAAGGACGCAGAACAGTACCTTTCGCATTACTATGAGATGCCTTGGGACGTGAAAAATCTTCAGTATGTTACGCATTGGGAATGAGAATGCTCTGTCTAAGAAGTCAGAAATGAATCAAGCACAACATTCAACCACTAAAACTTTTTTCTTGTTCAATAATGCAAGTAAATGAAAGATAATGATGTGCTTTAACATTTTTTTTTCAACTTTTGTTTTCAACAGTAAATTTATAATTTAATGGATAACAAAAAAATTACATTTTAGTATTAAAAATAAATATTCAAATAAAACGCCTCTGCATAATGGTGGGTTAACCATTAACGAAACAAAAAAAAGATTTTGGTAATAAACAATGCTGTTCATTTAGGGCAGCTGTACCATAAACCTTGATGGTGGTCTAATAAATTTGTTAAGCACTTTTTAGAGTCACCGTCTGATATTTACGGTAAACTAATCTCCTTTTTATTGGTATTTCATGGAGTTTCAGCATCATACTGTAGCTGTCTGTAAAACCTGCACCTTTTTGTCCTGTTGATAACGATACATTTTTATTTTTATTTAGTACCTGAACACCTGTCTGTTGGACATGGTTAATTTTTTCATAGCTTTATAACTTGGTTGATATTAGCCAATATAATAGTTCTAACTTGAAAGAGTAGGCTTTCATGTATACCCTCTTAACCTTAGGACAGAGGTCAGCATCTGTTGGGGGTCTGTGAGCGAGGTTCCTCTTGTTTCCCACACTCTGTCCTTTTGGTGCTTTCCCAAAAAGAAAAATAGAAGTGTGTCTCCTTAATCAACACATTAGGAGACGGTAGTTATCTTTAAAGTTTTATCATTTTCCTACCTGGGAAGGAGAACTGCACCAAAAAATATTTATCATTTTTGGATCACTTACATTTTGCATAAATCACTTATCTTCATTTATAAACTGCAACACAGATAAAAGATTTTTTCAGATTAAAAAAAAAGAAAAAAAATCTTTTAATTTGAAAATGCCCTTTTCCTTGATTTGATCTTAAATAACTGTGCAGGTGATTACCTTCCACATGTGAATGCTAATTTATTATTGCATTTTTGAGAAAAATTGCAGCAC
Organism: Etia nguti; assembly: GCA_015106755.1. Classification (NCBI taxonomy): domain Eukaryota; kingdom Metazoa; phylum Chordata; class Actinopteri; order Cichliformes; family Cichlidae; genus Etia; species Etia nguti. The sequence continues at coordinate 55,134 of VUQG01044897.1, read as the reverse complement.
AAATCTTTATTTCAGCGTAGAGGTTCTTTAGGTTTTTATGAACAACTCATGACTCATGACTCATGTTGTCCATACAAAAGAAGAACACAAAAAATATGGGATGATTTAAAAAAAAAAATAACATGACACACATAATCATTTGATTTCAGTTATACATTTATTAGCATAAACTCAGGCTGAAATTTTTATATATACTGTGGTTGAAGACAGATAATGGTGATGATGCATCACAGCTGTAACTTGGTAACATCAGCAGGACATAAAGAGTGAAAGATCAAACGTCTTTACAAAAAAACATTATCACATAAATCTTCATATCAGTGTCATAAAATATGCCGTAAAACATGCATGAACTGCACTTTATAACAAGAGCAAAGAAAGTTATGTAAATAGGGTAATCCACTGTCTTTGCAGTCTAGATGGTGTCATTTCTGTAATCCTTTTATTAAAAAAGCAACCATGCATTTAGATTTGATAACAGATCAATGCTTAGTAATCAAAGTGATTAAAATTATGTCAATTTAGAAAAAGAAATCTCAATGACAAGCAATAGTAACATATGTAATGTACACAATGTAATGTACAGTGTTACTTTAAATACTAGTGAGCAGTAGGTGGATATGCTCGTTTGGTCAAGTTATGATTTGATTGGAACACCAAGAATGTCAAATGTTCTTTCTTAATACGAAAGGTATCCTTGATTTAATTACTTCCATGGGAAATATTTTTGACAAGGAAGTGTGAAGTACACTTAGTTTAAAATTTAAACTTCAAACTCCCCGAAAAAGAATTCATTTTTCAACTATTTAACCAAACAGCCAACCAAGCCTTGGTCTTTGAGCTTATCTGTGTTTTCTCTCTGTAGTTGAAAGATATCGATATCACTGTTTCTTCAGAAATGTTAAGTACAAAACAAAGAAAGTAAAGCCTTCTGTACATACAGAAGAAGGAGTCTTTGAAATTTCATAGAATTCAGTCCTTCATCTTTGACCAATATGATCAGTTTAGAGGATCTATTATTGACTCCAGTCTGTAGGTTTCTACCAAGGCCTGCAGAGGGAGCTGTTGACTGGACTCTTGTCTTTGGCTGTGATGCTCAGAGGAGAGAAGTCCGCCTCACTCAGCTTTCCTTCAGAGGAAATGTGCAACTGGTTGATGTGGTTCAGACTGAGTCTTCACCTCCTGTTTGAACAGGACGTGCACCAGCTCTTGAATACATCTTGAGTAGCCCTTAACAGCTGCTGAGTCTGTGGCTTGACGCTGCTGCTGCAGTCTTTGCAGTAAGCCAGGATGTCTGCCTTCTCCAGTTTAGAGTCTGTCTGCTGTTTGAAGTACTTTGGGCCCAGGAGAGACTTGAGATGTTCAGTGCTGCTGTTGATTCTCTCTCTGTGGATCTTCTCCACCAGAGGCTTTCTGAGCTGCAAGAAGAAGAACAAATTCATCAATGAAATACTTCAGGTGCATAGGTTTGGCTTTATCAAACACGAATGAATAATGAATGACTTTCAGAGAATCTCCAATTTACCTTATGATTCAGAGTGAGATGGTCCTGAGAATGAGCCATTACTGGAGTGAGTGTAGGTGCCATGGCTGGATCTCTGTGCTGTAGAGGTCTCTGTAGAGAGAATCTGATCTCTGCTGCCTTCATCCCTCCTATTTATACTCCCACATCTCCATATGAATGTGTGGGTCTTGGTCTGACTGGAGTTTCTCACAGTCTTGACCAAGTAGAGTGCCTGACATAAGAGAAAAGAAATCTGGTCTCCCACATGTTCACTGATCATATTAGTAGGGCACAATAGTTAGATTTCAGGCAGACAGGTGGTGGACTAAAGTGGAGATGGAGTAAAAGACTCTGTGTGTAGATAATAGAAAGTGGTGACCCTGTAGAGAATACTGATAGACTGCCTGATGCTGAGATCAATGACCTTGACTTGGCACACACTGATCATCTTGACATACTTTCTGTATGAATTTGTGAGCAGGTAGTTGCTCTCAGATTTCCACAGTATTGAATGATGGTGTCAGTGCACTACAAAGGTCTTTAAAAGGAGCTTTTGCGATGGTTACTGGCTGTGTGCTCTAACAGAGGCAGAAACTGACATCACCACCCATCTGGAGGGAAAGGACATGACTGTTTCGAATATTAATATTATTAATAAAAATACATTTTTGTCAGCAGCAATACACAATTCTGGGATCCATCGTTTCAATTTGCATTTTGCAACTGGGTGAAGTTAGAACATCTGATTATCATGAAACCTTTATGCTATCTGGTGCTTCAAACGTCATGTGTTTTCATGAAGGGGGAGGTTGAGGCAGCTGTTTTCAAAAGTGGGCCAAATCCCCTAGGACAATAGTCAGGCACTGGAGTGGTTAAGAATGCATCTTACATAAGTGACATATTATGACTCAACATATTAAATTTGCAGATAAATATTTTTCTTGTTTAGCAGTGTTGATTTACATCAGATTTACTACTGAACTCACTGATTTAACATATATAGCTTTCCTTAAGTGTGATCATTTTCATTTAAATCTTTCTATTAAGGTCAAAGGTCTCATGTATTGTCCCTCTGGGGATCTGACCGAGACTCCTCTGTGCTTTCTCACAGTCTGTCCCTTTACAACTTTTACTGGTGGATCAATACTTTGTGTCTCATTATGTGTCACATTAATCTGGGGACGGATTTTTTGTCGTTAAAATTTCCATACATTTCTACCCAATACTTTTATAATAGAGCAAGAAGAACCGTGTCAGTTCATCAGATCTCTTCATGTGCACACAACAGTCAATATTCATCATCTAATGAGTCTTTTTTAAAAGAACACATTGAAAGAGGACATGTGAGCCTAAATGCAAAGGATTAAATGTGTTTTTGTGTATTGAAAGCAAATGCACAAACAAGAAAGGTCAGATGTTTTGGTACATCACAGCAGTAAGTTATCTCACTTCACTCAAAAATATCAGAGGGACTGCCATCTCTACTTAAAGATTACGAGATTCATCATCAGCATTACTTAAACCGTTAAAACTGACATTATCTGCACTTTCTACCAAAGCTGACTAATTAGGAAAAACAATGCCCTGCCATCACTGCCATATTCGGTCAGTATCAGCTGGTGAACAAATATGTACTAGTTAAAAAAGAAGCCCAAATTTGTCTTTTAAATAAAAAGATTTTATATACCAACCCTAAATATATGTTAATAGAAGAAGTTATGAATATAGAAGAAGTATAACTTCTTCTGGATGTGATGCAAGCCTGTTCGCACCTGTACAAGTGCCTGGATCTATTGGTGAGGATTTGTTCTCCATTCCTGGATGAATGGTCATTAGTTGTGACTGCCTGTGAGAAACTTATTGCCTGACACAACCTCAAACCTCTACATCAGGGGTCTCAAAACAATGCAATTTGGTCCTTACTTTTCTGTTAGGGAGGATTTGTTTGTTGTTGAGTGCAATGTTAAAATAAGTTCTTTAAAAAGCAAATTATTTAATGTGAAGGCAATATGAGCAGATAGTTCAAACATGTGAGGGATTGGCTGTGGTAGCTCAGTGAGAGAGTTATTTGTAAAGAAAACAATTTTCACTATCAGTCAAAAACTAGCGTGTACACGTATAAGTGCAATTTTTTTTTGTTAAATACAAACAAAATTGTGATGCCATGTGTCTGGCCAGAAAGAGAGTAGCAATTTGTCTATTTGGTAGTTCAGTTAAAAGCTTCAGTTAAAAGTGAGAAAAAAAATGCGTTCATGTTTGCAGTTTTGTCTTGTTATACAATATTTGAAATTTTAAAAAACAAAAAAACACTACATTTTCAGAAATATTTGTGGGTGGGTTTATTGTACTACTTGAACACTAAAGTGGATCTCACATGAGATAACAGTACCGGCAGTAGCCCACAGCTCATTTAAGTTTGAGACCCCTGCTCTACATCAGTGTTTCCCACCCACTGTGCTGCGGCACATAGGTGTGCCGTGAGAAATGATCAGGTGTGCCGTGGAAGATTATCTGGTTTCACCTGATTAGTATACTCTAAGCGATCGGCGTGAGAACAACTACATTTTCTTCCACTAGAGGGCAGTACATCTACCTGCTCTAATTAAATGGGTTGCCAACTGCCAGTAAAAATGAAGAAGATGAAGAAGAAATTACATAATAGTCATGCTGTGAGTGAGACAACACAGCGTGTAATAGCAATAGATAAACATTTGAAAAGAAAACGTAGTCAATCTGACCTGGGTCCTGGAGAAAATTCCGACCCGGATGAAAGCCCTAGCTTGAGTAGTGGTCAGAAGAAAGCAAAAACGGTATACTGGGGACAAACCGAGCCAAATCCGCTATACCTGGTGTGCGGGGAAAAATTATCAATATGCTTTTTGTGACATTTTTGTTTTGTGGTGTGCCGTGTGATTTTTCTAATGTGAAATATGTGCCGTGGCTCCAAAACGTTGGGAAACACTGCTCTACACTATGTGCCAATTGTGGGTGGTGTTGTTTCTTAAGAAACTATTTTGTACACTAATTCAAAAAAACATCTAAAAACGAAGCTTATCTATGCATACAAAAGAAGAAAAAAGTCAAAGGATTTGATTTTATTGGTTTCAAAAAACAACTTCTTATTTTGTCTGATATTAAAACCAGCCTGTAACAGTTGTTCACGGCCTCCAGAGGGAGCTTTTGATCGGATTCTTGTCTTTGGACATACTGGTTTGGACTGTGGAGCTTACAGGAGAGAGAAGTCAGCCTCTTGGTATCAGCAGACACCAAGAGGCTGGTTGTTGTGTTCACAGTCTTCACTTTCTCCATGGATAAGCTGGAGGTCTATAGCCAATCAGTGAGTTTGGTAAGACCATAAAACTTTTTTTTAAATAAACACACAAAAAGACAAATCTTAACTTACGATACCTTGTACACAATATAGCTAAGCGTCATCACACTGTCAGTTCTGCCCAAATATTTAATAACTCAATAAAGAGACAACTAAACTTATAGTATAGCTTGATACATCCAAAGCACTGGTCCCACAGAGACCATTTCATTTTATCTGGTTATGATATTTTACATGTTTCATTTAGCAAGGTACATGATGGTAAAAACTGAAGTAGTGTACATCACAAAAACGAAAATTTCACTCATTTACATGATGTTATAGTAAGTGTAGCAATACAGTAATAAATTACTACATACCTATTGTCTTTTTAGAGTGGACAGTTATCAGCCATAGCAAGCATCATCAGTTTTTTTACATCAAGTTTAAGTCAGTGTTGTTATAATATATACATGCACTGATGCAAGACTATTCTAAAACAGATGTGCAGGATTTCCTTTTTACACCCAATTCTATCTTAACCTTGGTTCAGAAATTTTAGACTTATTAATCTTTTGTCTCAGCTGGACTCACTTCTCCTTTTTTCTGCTCACACTTTTCATTGTTTTTACTGAAGGAATAATATAGCATTAACTAATGGTGATCTGATTAGCTGCAGTGTGGGACCTCTTGAGTTATCCTTTACAACACCTGGAGCTGAAAATTGTGATAAAATGGTTTAATTTATTTTCATTTAAATATTGTCAAAGACACATTGAAAGCCGAGTTTTCTAGAGTAGTAGTGATAAAGGTGATATAAGACTGAATTGCAGCAATCTGTTGAAAATAGCTAGGCTCAAATCCCCAAAAGAATAACTGTATTTGAATTCAAGCTTTTATAATTAAACAAATGCTGTTATTATCAACTTTCCTTTTTTATGTATATTTTTTCATTTTTACATAAGCTCTGCTTGACTGTCTTCCAAAATGTTCAATAACATATTCTGGTCTTTCTCAGTGGATTTTTAAACACTATCTGCATTAAGTAAGGCCTTAAATACTTCCATTAATACTTCCATTATTTAAAGTTTGCTCTGGTTTTTGGAAAGGAGGTCATATCTTGGACAATTAAAACAACTGATACTTTTTTCCCAAGCCATGGTCACAGTTGATTAACTACGGTCACTGACTTATTTATGTAATGTGTTTACTAATGAAAGACTATTCATAAATTAATGTGCATGTTAATGTGTGATGCATGATCATCTCATATGGGTCCGGGCCAATAAACGAAGAAGAGAAAGTTAGGTAAGATGCCAGCTGTAGAAGAAAAAAAAAAAAAACCTCACCTGTTCAAAGCAGCTGTGAAACAAACAGAAGTTTACTGCTTGTATCTGACCACCAACATAAGTTAAGTCTTGAATAAAAGCACAAAACAACAATTTCATAGCTAATTAAAATCTCTTTATTACAATCACATGTACATCATTATATTCCAAAAAGCTTGCTGTAGTGAAAAGTACCCTTGCACAGACAGATGGACGCGGTGTTGCAAGCTGGATGGAAGGATTGTCAGATGGAGTAAAACAAGTATTGAGATCCCCCAGCAGCAAGTATCTCCGCTCCAGTGTGCTTTTAATTTCACATCACATGAGGACAGCAGCGCTATTTTCAGCCCTCTGTGTCCTTGTGTAACGTAAGCAAAGAGAATGAGGGGGGTGGGTGAGAAGGAAAATTTCTCTCTTCGTCATCCATTATTCAGAGTGTTTGAGTCACAGCTGAAAGAGGTAAAACGTGGAAATAAACAGGGTGCAAGGTTGATTTTATGTCTTTCCTCGCTGAATGCTTAACAGGTTTCAAACTGTTTGCATTTTCTGTAAACAAAAATGTTGTCTGTTTTCTTCCGAGTGAGATTAACTAATTAGAAAGCAGCTATTTCTGTGAAGTGTAGGATCCTCTTAGCTCAGCACAAAAACTGGAACCTTCAACAGACATATTTTAATACAACTTACAGCTATTAGGGTGTCTTAGCATAAGGTTGAATGCTATTTTTAATATTTTAAATGCTGAAAAATCATTTAATTTTAAAATTCTTTTTTACAGCACTTTGATAATTAATTAGCATAATCTTTTTGTGGTTTTTCTTTGTGTTAGTTTCCTGAAATGTGAAACAAATAAAAATAATTTAATGAAGCAGCTTTTACAGCAAAAAATCAAAGTACAATGATTTAAACCTATATACTGAAACTCTGCAAGACATGGGGGAACTATCAGAAGTGTACACTGTACTCACATTATGCAGATTTCTATTAAATTTGGGATAAATGAAATTAAGTAGACCCAAATAATACAGAATAAACCTGGTTGTTGTGGATCCTGGCTGTCTGAATTCCCTGGGCATTTGCTAAACTTGCCCAATTGCTAATCCAGCCATGACTAAACTGTGTGCAAATGCAGCACAGTACATCACATCGCTAAAGAGGAGAAGCTTTTTTCAAAATTCCCAAGATAAAGGATATTAATCAGCTATTATGTCTCCGTTTTTTCTATGTTACCAATTCATGAGGAATTTTATAACAAATTCTTAAATAAGTAGTCTATGAGTTCCCTGCCTTTAAGTCTTTAGCTTTTAAAACACTGTGCAAAACTTTGATTTCTCCTTTTTTCATTTCATATTCACAGATTAACACTAAGAATTTAAGTCATGCAACTTTTGTTGTTGGAGCTTTTTTTGTTTCGAGCTTTACGGTAACTTAGACTAAAAGGGTCTGGAGCTGACTATCAGATAAAACTGATATATATCTGAAACATCTCACTCTGAAGAAGACAGAAAATATTTCTCTGTATTGTCTGTGTCACTTTTAAGCATTACAGTGTTCGTTATCTTACTCGTAATTCATGGAAGTCACATTTAACATTCTGACCAAAATGAGCTACTATCCATGAATGCTGATAATGTGGATGTGAGTTTTAAGCATACTAATACTACAGTGTTCTTCTCTTGCTGTATATACAGCCTCCGTAACACAGCTATAAACCTACAGAATCACATCATAAACCACTGGAGGCGCCTGATGGCATTTTCATGTCCTGTTACCGACTCTGTCCTCAAACGCACCATCTGACAAAATCAATATCTACATGTCATAATGACACAAAACAACAGTAAAATTCAATTGATCCATTTAAAGAGACAATAATATTCACATTTTGTGTTCACTTCTTGAAAACAGTAAATCAAGGTTTAACCAGCTTTTTAACTAAAGTAGCTCGGAAAGATTTTAAAGATCATAAAAACTGTTCACATTGGTTTTGAAACCATCACAAGAAAATATTGAAATATGTCCAACACAATCACAATAAACGTTTTTTTCCTCCATAAATCACTATGTTAGTTTATAAAGAAAACATTAACACACACTGTCATTCTATCTACAGTCGTTCCACTGGCCTCGGTCCCTGGTACAGAAAAGTAGGGAAAACTTTTTGTATAAAAACGATGTGCAAAAAGTTGTTTTCTTAGGTCCCTCTCATGGAAAACTATGTAAAGAAATAACGTAAATATATACATAACCTTTGCTGTTGCTGCTGTAAATTCTACGACTGCTGTACACTTGTGGTGACTTGTCACTTTGTGCATCTGTTGAATCGAAAACAAGTTACTGCATTCGATGGAACCCTGACAGGTAGCGTACACAACACCGTCATTGTCATATTAAAACTAGCTTGAGGTATTATTGCACATTTTCCTGAACCACAGACCTGGAATCAGTAAGTTTTCAGATTTACTCACACTTCATACCAGCTTTTAGTGGAATGTCGACGCTGACTTTAGCTCTGTCTGTTCTGGGCAGACATACAGTTGGGTTCACAGATTTACATACAGTCATCATGGGCCTTAATATCATGGTAATTCTGGGGATTGCAATGATTTCTGTGAACTGTACTTCTTCCAGAGTGGAATGATTGTACAGCATAGATCATTAATGGCATTAAAAAGCAAGAATTGGGTGCACAAGTTTAAATTAAACTTCTGACCTTTAAGTTTGTTGGCCCCGATCTCAACGCTAATTAAGATCTGTGGACTATGCTTAAAAGCAGGGTCCGTGCCAGGACACCAACCAATTTTAATGAACTCTACCAATTCTTCCAAGGAGGGTGGTTAAATAATCAGCCAGAATTTTGCCTGAAGTTTGTTGATGGCTACCAAAAGGGTCTGGTGGAGATGTAACTTGCTAAGGGACATTTAACCAAACATTAGTGTGGGAGCATGTACGCTTCTGACTATGTTTATTTTTGATTGTGTGTGGATTCGAGAAATCCTAAATAAATTCAAACTTGTGCACCCAGTTCTTGTTTCTAGAGGTCATTAAAGATATATGCTAAACAATCATGCCAGTCTGGAAAAAGATAACAGTTCAAGGTAATCATTAAAAGCCCCAAATTACTATAACATTTATGATGAGTGCAAGCAACCTTCTGACTGTAACCGTATGCAGCAGCAGCCTGCAAACCTAATCGAAAGCTGTCTGAGATGTAACTTTTTTCTTGAAAAATCTCTCACCAAAGCCAACGCATGACTGTAGATTTCAGTAAACATGCATAAACATTTAGTGCACAGATAGATTTGTAAACATCCAGCCAACAGTAGAGACACCAAGAACAGAGACCCATGAGCCAGAAAGGGCCAGAAATCTGATGCTGCATTCACATCACGTCAGTAAGAAAGGAATAAAATTTTGTTATAACATCTTTGCAATATGAATGTGCCACCCAGCAGTAGTGGTGTATTTTAATTAAACACTAGCTACAGGACACAGCTTTTCCAGCTAGTAATGTCCATTGCCATCATTTGGTCTCATCACACAAGTGACCTATAATTAAACAATCACAAATAAAAAACGAGGTTTGGCTAACCAGGAGGTAACAAATATTTTGGGAACGTGCTGCTCCTTCTTGGCTCCTTTTTAATTATCTGAATCAGTTGTATCTATCTTAATTAATTACATCAAGATGTAACTGCCAGTGGCAATGGCTTTTATTTTTATTTTATGGCTTTCCATTAGTTTTATCGTTTTTTTATATTGGCACTTTCTTGGTTCTCTTTTCACCAAGTGGGACAAATTTTCCAATCAGCTGCATGTAATTCATGGCATTAAAAATGTGACATGAATGTAGCATAAAAAACTGACCCCCAAAGACTATTACAACTGATTTCACAGACTAAAGCTGTGGTCACCTGTGGGAAACCTCCATGGCAAACTGTTTACCCCCTTGATCAGCATGTTTTTACTCATGTTGCCCAAGCCAGTCAATCAGGTCATACTATTTAGCATTTTAGTTAGAAAAGCTCCCACTGACCTTTGATAAACAGTTTCTGTTAAAAAACAAAACAAAAAAGAAACATTTAGGATTTGGCATTAAATCTCAGTTGTCATTGTCTGAATTGCTACAGTTGATGGTTTCTGTAGTGCTGATAAAAAAGCATGTAATTCATCATTAGTGCGCAGCCAGGTGCATCACGTAGAACAGTATTGCTCCCCGAACGTCTTGGTCTGAGGATCTAAGTGAAAACCTAAATGTCTGTAAATCTATCAGAGCTTCTGTGAAATAAATGGAGCATAAGATGGAGCATGAAAAACAAACACACTCATCTGACCTTGTTCGTTTGTGTGTTATAACAAGCATCATGCACTGACACAGATGTTTTGTCCAGAGTGCTATACAGTGGTCAAATACCCACACATAAAGCTATCAGTTGAGGTGATGTACAGCAATGACAGTGAGGTTCCCTCCCATTCACACATTCATTAAAGGAACAACTCAACTTTCTGTCAGTCTTCTTGTTCTCTGTCTTCCCCAGTGACTTGAGAAAATGAGTATTAGGTTCGTCCTTATGCTTCAAATACAGAGATGGTGAGGACCTTGTTCATCCAAAGTCACTACACATTACTGCTGCAACAAAGGTATGAACAGCAGACTGTGGTAAACATTGCACGCTCCACTGTATGTGCACAGGGGACAAATGTCAGTCATATGGACTCATATGTTACTATGAAATATCACAGCTCATAATTTGGGTTTGGTTTGACATGGAATTTATGGTCATCCGTTTATCAAACATAAATTAACTCAAATCTCAAATTCCTGGACTGACAAAAATGAGCTGAACTGGGTGAGACATAAAAGGATTATTTAGCTGTAAATGCCTCATGTTGCCCTGGATTATTTTTTTTTTAAAATACATGAATGGCTTTGCAAGCAAGCTGCAGCTAGTCTGTGCTTAGCAAGACTAAATATGTCCTGGACCCCTCTCTGTAAGTGACACATGTAGTTAAAACTAATATCATCGTCTCATCTGGCCTTTGTAGAGACAGCACAAGAACACAAGCTAAAATGTTGTATTGTTAGCTTAAAGTCACACACATTCACACACAGAGTTAGACATTGTGTCCATGCAGTTAGACAGTGGTGACTGTCAACAGGGAGCTGGGACACAACATGTCATCCTGGTTGTCCAGCCTGGTCCCATGAGTCAGGAGCTCCTCTACTGTCGTCCAGTCATCCAACAGCTTTCTGTTCCTCATACGACTCAGCTTCCTCTGACTCAGCTCCAGGACCGTGTTGCACCTGCCTTCTCCAAAAGCTCTGACTCCATTGCTGTCCAGAAGACCTCCATCATCAGCGGAGGCTCCTCCTCCTCCTACCACGGGTCCTCCCCTGCTGATGACATCTCGTACAGTCCCTCTACTGGCCTGCAGCTGTTGTAGCTGCTGCTGCTGCCTCTGCTCACGGGCCAAAAGAAATTGTTCCCTCCTCTCCGTTCGACTCCAGTATCGACCCAGCAGCATGTCAGTGCTGGTCTCCTCGTCGGTGCTCATCCCGCTGCGCTCATCCGCTAGCTGAGAGGCTCGATCTCTAAGCAGCTGGCTCCTAGAGACTCGTGTGGTTGTGTTGGGTTTACAGTTTGGATTAAATTTTGAATGCAGACCTGAACTGTGGGTAGAACTTGAACCTGCATTAATTCCTCCTTTGTTTACATCCTGTCCAGCTGTAGCACAAGCCCCTGTGTGACCTTCCAGTGTGCTGTAGAGGCCTCTGCCACCTCCACTTCCATGGGACTGACGGCTGGCAGGTTTTGGCCAGGTGTCATTGACGTCACCGGCCTGAGGAGGCAGGACAAGACTCTGGAGGTGCTGCTGCTCTCTGACTCGGCTCCTCTCAATCTCCTTCTGCCTTTCCCTTTCCATCTCCTCCTGAATCTGTGTCTCCCTCTCCCTTTCAAGCTCTTTTTCTTTTTGAATTTGCCTTTTTTGCTCCAGTTCCCTCTCTATCTCTCTGTTCCTTTCTGCCAACATTGGCTCAGGCATCAAGCTTCTTTCTTGTGAGTGCCACCAGTCATGGTGCGTGAGCTGGCTGTTGGAGTTGTTGTCATAGCAACGCTCATGGTTGTTGGCACCTCTGATGTGCCCCACAGTGGTGGCATGTTGTTGGGGTGAGAGGGCCATGCCTCCAGGGTGGGAAGCGATCACACCTGTCACTAGCTCACCTTCCTCTGGCAGGCCTGGTGGCAAGACGTTACGTGGTGCGACGCCTCCACAGTGGTGCAGGGTTGCAGCGCAGTAGGATGGGGAAGCTGGGTGGCTGGCTCGTCGACGGTACTCTTGTGGAGGTGGCCGATGGTGCAATGTTCTGCTTCTCCTCAGCATCCCAACTGAGCTTGACCCCTGGTGGTGCTGCATTGGCACTAGTGGTCTCCGGTGGCTAGACGGAGTGCTGCAGGTTGAGAGGACTGGGCCTGTCATCCGTGACACTGCAGTGTGTGTATGGGAGGGATTGAAGAGGGCGCCACTGCTGGAGCTGTGACGGTTCAGACAGGGCCGATCAGCTTTATGGAACTGGACTGATGAAACCCTGGAAATACAAATTGTAGTTGAATGAAAAAAAGGCAGCAACAAAAGGAAAGGTTTTAGGTCATGTGTAGTCCTTGTAATCGATGGGTTGCATTTTACAAAAATATGCTTTTTTGGTAAATTAACACAAATGTTTGAGTTCCAAACAGCGTAACTCTTTTTATTCCGAAAAAATGTGTTTTAAATTGGTTTTAACAAGTTTTAAATCACATGGCAATCAATGGTTGTTTTGTGTGTTGGCTTTCAGTTAGATTGGTATCATTTGTGCAAAGCTAAGTGCAACTGGTATCATATAATTGAGTAATATTAAAAATAAGACTGGTTTAACTATGTACACCTGTCTGACAGACCTTAAAGAAACCAGCACCAAGATAAAAATTTGATATTCTAATTACCTGACTAGGCCACGTGATGGCAGGTCCATGACAGCCCCGGCACCATCCTCCATCCCAATCTGCAGGTGCTGACATTGAGGCTGCATTGTCAGCGCCTCAGGTATGGCCTCCAGCAGCTCACGGTGGCTCTTGGGACAGCTGTCACGCCGTTCCTGCCTTTCGCATGGTTCACCCTGATGTTGCAGCCTGGCATTGTAGAGACGCATTCGCTTCTCCAGCAGCCTCTGGAAATGCCTGAACTCCCCAGTGCTTACACTGTAGAAGCCTGAGTCGCTGAGCTCTGAGGAAATGAAGGACTCTGAGGAAGGAGAGCCACCACCTCCGAAACCCCCACACCCTCCTGGGGCGAGGGCCCCATGTGAATGACAGTCCTCCAGACCTCCCTCCTCGGTCTCCAGACCTGAGAGGTCACCCTGGTGAAGGGAGCCATCTGTCCAGCCCAGACCACTGTCCAGCTCATGGTGAAGGGGCAGGAAGCCCATTGGCTTCTCTAGCATAAAATCTTCATCATCTGTCTATAAAAACAGGCAGGGTCAGTCCAGTGGATCATGACATCAAACACTAAAAATGACCGCATGTTTTATGTTTTATGTGTGTGAAGAATCTCAGTAAAAAGTGAACCCTGGCTGATTGTGTATGTAGAGTGAAAAACTGGTAAATACTAAAGGTAAGCATTGAAATCTGATCAAATTCTTAGTTTATTCACTTGCCCTTTGTTCAGTTGTTTCCTGATTTTAAAAGTTCCTGAGTGACTGTTAAGTCAACATCAGTGGTTAAAGATTAAGGGTGCCAGTATTCTTTTTTGTTTTTAACAAATCTCATGGAAAGAACAAATTTAATCACGTATGCCTGTAAATAGCTTCGCCAGTCTGTCTTCCATTCTGTCTGACACTGAAACACAAGCTCTTGTTGGCTAATATGAAAGACGTGGATCTTTTATGTTTCATTAAAAAAAAAAAAATTTAAAAAAAAAAACCCCTTAATGACTAATAAAAAACTAGCTAGCCACTGAAAATAAACACTACTAAAACAGAAAATATTTCTAGATAGTATAAGTTGAACTGAGAATAAATAATAGTGTGTGCATTTATGTTAATGAAGGAACGTGTCAGCCGGTGCAGCTGAGAGGCTCAATGAAGCTCCATGACTGAAATGAGTAAGCTTTATTACTACTTGCACAGAGAGTACTAGTGGGTACAAGCAATTCATAGTTGATTTAACAAACTGGGTTTGCGTACTTGCCAGATATATGTTTAAAACAATAAGATTAACTTTTCCACGGAAAAGCAGGTTTTTACATACCTGACTGTGGCAGGCGTTTTGCTCCTCTAAGTTAGTACTGCAACATCCCATCAGGCAGTTCTGTCCCTTTGATCGACGGCCCGCTAGTTCTAGATCCTGGGTAATGTAGGAAGTGAAAAAAGAACATGAGAATGTGTACTACAATTTGCTACTGATCAAATCAGAAACTGCAGTGTGAAGGTACCCATATATTGAATGTGAACTTTTAAGAATTCTTATGCAGTGCAACTCTAGAATCACAGATGAGTGTTCGTGAGGGTTTTTTGTTGTTTTGTTTTGGGGTTTTTTTGTTTTGTTTTTTTGGAAACCAAACTGTGATTAGAAATTAGGGATGTAATTGGTAGACCATTTAATATTCCTTTCATGAGCTTTGTCAGCCATGTCAGCCAGAACAAATCAAAAAACCACGTGAGAGGAGCTACTGAGCTGTTTTATGAAAATATGAAAATTGTAATTGGCTGTGATATATAGCCTCATCGACAATCCGGATGCAAGTGTTATGATGCACTTGAGTCTGTTTGTGTGTCTCTTAATATCACCTGGCGACCAATGTCCACAGTGTCCCGTGGGGAACTAGACAGGTAGCTATACCGTCCGCCATCACAGTGATCTTGAGGCAGAGACAGATGGTTGTAATAATGTCTGAAAGAGATGACAAGGACACAGAATTCAGACATTTTTAAGGCAAAAATCTTGGAATTATACAGGTCCGAAGACGCTGATGTTCTTCAAAGCAAACATGGATAATGTTTCATTTATACTATAGTGGGTATCCCCTTGGAAGAAGTAAGTAACGTTACTTAACTTTCAGGCTGCATAAACATCATTATACATTTGTGTCTGTTTCACTGTATAGTCTGTTAAGTTGAATTTTGTCACAATTACTTTAATTTTTATTTTATTCATTTTATTGACTTTTCTTTCATATGTTTAAAAAAAAAATAACAACAGACTCTTACAATCAACAGTTCACAGATAAACTAAAGATGAGAGCAAAAACTGCAGACTGTACGAGAGACGGGTGCAGTCACCACGACGAGATCAACTGGTCGTGAAGTCTATTGTGACACCTCATCCTGAGCGTGTTTACATCACCATCTTGGTGTTTTGGAACCACATGTGACGGCATCTCAGGAACACTGCACGCTCATATGAAAGTGGCTTTGAAAATCCTTTGACTGTACTGTTGTCAATTAACAGCCAAAGACACAACAGCTAAGTAGGCATTGATGTTATACTTGATTCTGATAGGCTTCTGGTTGAAGCCTGCCACCTGGGGCGCATGCATAATCATTGTAATCATTACATTGTACTCAACATGTGATGATTAAATTTATGTCACTCAGACACACGTGCGCGCAAACAAACACACACGCATATATGTACAATGTAATCCCATTACATTTTTCAGTAAAGCAGTAATTTAACACATTAGTTACTTGCATTACAAAGGTTCTTCAGTTATCTACAAGCCGACAGACATCAAACAAACACACTTAGCTGATTTCAGTTTGTGTGCAGGAGGAGTGAAATGGCAGAGAAGTTTCAAATACACTTTTATTTTATTGCACAAAAGGACAAGAATTTGATGGTTAAGTGCAAACTGCTTCCAATACAGAAACAGCTGCATTATACTGATAAGAGAACTTTGGCTCTTTGCAAGTATTTGCAGAGATAGCATGCTAACAAAAAGCTAGCTAAGAGTTATAAACTGATAAAACTGAATGTATGCTGACCCCAACCCAGCAGCCAGAGCCTGAACTTCAACAGGTAAATGATGGGCGGTCATGTTTACAGCCTCCGTTTCTACCTGTTCATGTTTTTACAATAGAATCACTGTGATGATCGCTTTAAGTCTCTTTGGGCTGGTTTTCAACTTTGCTTTGTGTTGTCAGCTTTGTGTTTATGTTTAAATACTAACGAAAGATCCTGTGTATCCTCTTTAGGATAGGAGTTTGTGTTGGTATGTGGAACTGTAGCGTCAGGTTTATATTGTTAATGGATAATTATGAGACAGTGTATTTTCGATCATTTTACAGAGTAATGAGAAAGTAATGAAATGAGTAGTGAAACAAATTACTTTCTTTAGCATAATTAAGTAATGTACTGCATAACCTTTAAGAAAAATCATTTTCTGTGGTCTTTAAAAATGGAATGATTGAATATTTACTGTTTTCACAAGAAGCACCCTCTTTCTAAAACCACTACTGTTTTTACATTTTTACAAATATCAGTAAAGCAGAATTTAGTTTTCTTGTTCAATTAACAGTTTGCATTTAATTTATTCATGATATTGGCTCCTTTTAACCTTTCAGGGCATACAAGGATGTTTGCACAATATATTGATATTGTTATTTAGTTGTTTAGAGTACAGTGTGGTCATAAGAAATCTGATGCAACTGCATACTGGGCATTTCTTAAAATCACTGTCAGACAAGGTGGTTTTACAGCTCTAAACATTAGATAACAAATCATATGTTATATTACCTGTGTTGGTAAGAAGGGCTAGAAGTGTTAAGGCCCGCCCCCATCAGAGGGAGGGGCAGATTGAGGTGCTTCAAGTCAAGGGGAAGGGGCTCCCAGGATCCCCTGTCTGCCTCGGTGCCACGCCTCCTCTGGCCCTTGATCTGCATGGTGATTGGACGCTGATTGGCTGCCAGGATTCGCAGAGCATCCCTTTGGCTTAGGTGTGCTAGACTCCGCCCATTCATCTGAGGCAAACAGACAGAAGGGGTGTGATGTTAGCAAAGTTGCCTGCTGCTGAATTCATGTGACACAAAGCGCATTAAAGGACACATTAATCACCACCAATGGACACATTAACATTAGCTTGATACTCACCCTAATAATCCTGCCTTCATTAACTAATATAACCTTTTGCATATGCTTAAGACATAACAGAGTAAGTGTCTCATTTTTATCATGTCAAACTGTCTGATTGTAAATATGAAATCTTGTGTTAAGAAAGGGTCTCCATCTCATTCATATATTTTCTAAACCTTAGAACTTACAGGTGGGCTTGAGCCTATTTCATGTGACACTGTGAGAGTGGAGGAATACACCCTTGGTGATCAGAGGGCTGACTCGGGAAAAGAAAAACAACCATTTCCACTCACATTCACAAGGACAACATGCAAACTGCACAGTGCAGTCCTGCCATCCAACAGGTTAGAACAGAGCACTCCAAAAGAACTACAGTGCTCAGCTACAGGTCAAAAAATAATAACCACAGTACTGGCTGGTCTTGATTATAAATACCAGCCTCGAGGGATGAAAAAGTGCCTACAGCTTGAAGAATAACTAGCATTACTCTTTGCTATGGGTTGGTCAGTATAAAATATTTGTGTAATTCGTGCGTCATCTTTTTGGATTGGTTCTGACTCCTAGATTTTCTCCAGCAACAGAATTTTTTCAGTGAGGTAGAACAAAACAGAACTCCACACTGCAGACAGTTGGTACTGTTAGGATGTGTCTTAATAAGGCTTTATTTTTTCTGATTAACTATAATACATGTAACAGCTGCTACATAGAACAGTAGCTATGGTTAATCCTTCACAGCCTGTGAAAAACGGCAGGCCTTATGTGGCTCTGGAAGAACTTTGTCAAGTCTGAAAAATGAACCCTTGCGATTTTATTACAGATACGTGGCCTTAAGCTTAGGAACCACTAATGTTTAAATTGGACACCTGAGTTACAAAGTGAGTGGGTGGTGTGGACTAAAGATGTGGCTTCTTGCCCTAATGACATGATAGAATTAATTGAATAACAAGTTTCTACAAACAAACATAATCTGGGAATGTGTTGTGGGAAAACTGCATCATCAGCACCATAATCAAATTTATGCTTGCCCGCTGCCATTTTAATGGCACTTCATGTAGGGTTTTTTTGCAGTGTGAACACACTACAGACCACAAACTGACTCAATTTTTCAACATTACGCAACTAGGTCAGAAGACCTTCCGCCTGCAGAAAGATGGTAGATTTTTTCTGGTATACAACACTCAGACAGCTGAATTATGGCAGTTTAAAGGAAATATGAAAAATATGGACATGATGTCCATGGTTGCTTTAAAGGGTTAATACCTTCAAGCAACATCCTACTTCATGCGCACACACAAGCATACACACATACACTCTCACACACATGCAGCTCAGTGGCTATCGAATTAGACGCATGAACAGTATTGTTAACTCCAGCACATCACAACCATGAGTCACCCTCCTCTACATTCAACTACACACTCACACACACACACGCGCAAACACACACATGCACACACACCATGAGCTGAGAAGCACAAAATGGCACCTGTGTGTGTAGCCAGAGGACGGCAGTAGTCTTCAGGAGATGATGAAGATGAACCACATTCTTATACACAAAACATTAAAAATTCGACATGCGTACAAAAAGTATTTAGATTTAATGCTGAAGAATTAGGTTTATCATCCATTTATAAACAAGCACACTCACACAAAAATGTAGTCCTGCAGAAATTATGATGCCGTTTTACATCTGCATATACAGACGCACAGACATGCACACGTACACATGCACTCAAACCTGGATGTGAATGAAGCTTAATTCCATCTACTTTAACGAGACATCATAAAACACTGTTACAGCATTATCTGTAGCAGTGAGGCAGGTTTTTGGCAGCTCACCGTTTGGTCGCCCATCCATGGTCCAGAAAGCCAGCAGCCCATCGTCACGGCAACAGAGGACAGCTGCCTTGACTCCTATGAAAATCAACGACACTGCTGCTTCCTTCAGCAGATCGTCTCCTCCTCCTCCTCACGCTTTCTGTCTCTCCTCAGTGTGCCTTTCACTCTTGGTCTCTCGGCATCTGTCCCCTCTCCACTGTCCTATTTTCTCTTCTGTGTATCCCTCTATCTATTTCTTCAGCGTTTCTATCCTTGCCCCTCCCCTTCCTTTATGGCTCCTGATTTTGGCATCCTGCACACACACAGACACGCTTGCATGGAACGCTGCAAACATTAAAATATGCGCAGGCTGACACAGTACATTTAGAGATGGAGAGGGAAACACGCAGTCACACTATGAGGATGGTGTCTGATTGGTGATCTTTAAAGGATCATCAGCCAATCAGAGGCAGCATTTTCCCTGTGGATGTCTTCCTCTGTGACTGAAACTCCTCAGCAAAGCCTCATGCAGAAGGCAGCCTCTACTGCAGCAATACACACACAGTGGCAGAGAAGACACAACATCCAGACATCCATCTTCTTGCTGTTCATCCAGGATCCCCCAGTTGATGCATGCTGGGAGATGTAGTGAATACATAGTATACCAAGGTGGTATACACTGTACAACAGAGTTTAGTTGATTGCTTATAACAAGGGAGTTTAGTTTACAGTACCCTGCGGTACTATAGACTGCATCCTACTCTATAGGATACATTAGCTTTATCGTGTACATTGAGGTCATACACCTTTTTAAAAAAGCACACCAGAGTCATAGATGGCGAAAAAGTCGTAGTTAGTGGTAGTTTATAAATGTCTCAGCTAAAAGTCAGAAATGGGAAGCTGAAATTAAATGTATACTGTTAAAAAATAATAGCAAATCATAGTATCAATATAAATGGCTAGATTGATTAGAATTATAAAATTAAAAAGAACCAGCTTTTATAGCAGTAGGTGATAAATTTGAAGAGTTGGAAGAAAAAATGTTGAATAAGTTATCCAATAAATTAAAAATAGTTAAATATTGAGGCTGAAATATATGGCTGAAATGTCTGGATTCTGCTTTTTTTTGGTAATCAATAAAAAGTTTGCCAAATAGCTCTATTGATAGATTACATTTCAAAATGATTTGGAAAATGATTCAAAGCAATGAAAAAATCTTATCAAATTAACACGTTTTGAATAGGACAGTAGGTGTGATGCAGGGGTGCTGGAGCTCGTCTGCAGATTTTCATTTTAAAATGAATAATTGATTTTTAATAATTACATTTAAAAGAGAGAGACCTGAGCACAATCAGAACCAGTCCGTGAGGCCTGGCACCTATCCTTTACCAAATGTCTGCCATATGAAGTTATTGTGCAAGGCCATCTAATAATACAGTGCATTTTTCTCTGATTAAAAACACCCATAGTGCTACACTCAGTTGTACTCACAAATAGCACGACAAGTTGTTGCGTAACGAATTGAAAAAAATAGCGAGAGATTCACACCCAGCGTACAGTCACCACCTCCACACAATAGCCAATCAAGTCGTGAAGTGGGTGTGAGTGTTAATTGTAATTTTTAGGAAGTTACAGAAATGGTCAGACAGAGTATTGGAAGTGTCTCGAACAGATCCTGATCCAAGTGTATTCTGACAGACGAAGATATTTTCTAAAACAATACTGACAAAAAATTCTAGCCTTTTTTTGTTATGTCATTTTCCACAGTCTACTTGCTTTGCGTTGCCCTGCTATTATTTACGAAATTTACCTGTTAAATCAAAGCATCTTTCTACAAGTGAAAATCTCTGTGTAGGCAGCACATTGCTGTGGTGGTTAGCACTGTTGCCTCACAGCAAGGCACTCCTGGGGTCTAATCTGGCCAGTCTGTGTGGAGTTTGTATGTTCTCCCTGCATCTGTGTGGGTTTTCTGCGGGTACTCAGGCTTCTTTCCACACTTAAAAGATATCTAGTTTGGTTGTGTGTTAAATTCCGGGGTGTACCTCGGCTTTTGTCCTGTGGTGGTTTTTCAAATCTTAGTCGATATTTAGTGGTTAGTCAAACAAAATTCCAGATTGCGGATACAAATTCTGGTGACTGTTAAATTATGAGCAATGTACGCTGAATGTGACACATGAAACAAACTTTATTCATTCAATTTATTCAATTTTATTTATAAAACACCAAATGACAACAACAGTTTCCTCAAGGTGCTCTATATTTTAAGGTAAAGACCCTACGATAATACAAAGAAAACAGAGAAAAAATAGCAATGATATGACCTCAAATGAGCAACCACTTTGGTGACAGTGGGAAGGAAAAACTCCCTTTTAACAGGAAGACACCTCCAGCAGAACCAGGCTCAGGGAGGGGCGGCCATCTGCCATGACCGGTTGGGGTGAGCTAAGGAAAACAGGACAACAGACATGCTGTGGAAGACAGCCAGAGATTAATAATAACTAATGATTAAACGCAGAGGTGTATAAACACATAGTGAGTGAGAAAGGTGACTGAAGAACAAATACGTAATGCATCATTGGAATACCCCAGTAGCATAGACCTATTGCAGTGTAACTAAGTATAGGCTTTATGCTTTACATGGAAAAATGAAAGTTTTAAGCCTAATCTTAAAAGTAGCGAGAGTGTCTGTCTCCCGAATCCAAACTGGAAGCTGATTCCACAGAAGAGGGGCCTGAAAGCTGAAGACTCTGCCTCTGATTCTACTTTTAAATACTCTAGGAACTGTAAGTAAGCCTGAAATCTGAGAGCGAAGTGCTCTTATGGGGTGACGCGGTACCATAAGGTCATTAAGATAAGATGGGGCCTGATTATTCAAGACCTTATACGTGAGGAGCAGGATTTTGAATTTGATTCTGGATTTAACAGGGAGCCATTGAAGAGAAGTCAATATAGGAGAAATGTGCTCTTTATTTCTAGTCCCTGTCAGTACTCTTGCTGCAGTATTTTGGATTCTAAAGGTTTTTCTAGGAATTTTTAGGACATCCTTATAATAACGAATTACAGTAGTCCTAGAAGTACTAAATGCATCAACTAGTTTTTTTGGCATCATTCTGAGACAGGATATTTCAAATTTTAGAGTTATTGTGCAAATGGAAGAAAGCAGTCCTATATATTTGTTTAATATGTGCAGTGAAGCACATACCTCCCAGTGTTACTGAAGGCCAAGGTAATGCCATCCAGAGTAAGAATCTGGTTAGACACCACATTTCTAAGATTTTTAGGGTTGAGTACAATAACCTCAGTTTTATCTGAATTTAGAAGCAGAAATTAGAGGTCTTTCAGGTCTTTATATCTTTAAGACATTCCTGCAGTTTAACTAATCGGTGTGTGTTATCTAGTTTCATGGATAGATAAAGTTTGGTGTCATCTGCATAGCAATGAAAATGTATGCTATGCCTTCTAATGATACTGCCTAAAGGAAGCATAAACAGAAATGGTCTTAGTACGGAACCCTGTGGAACTCCATAGTCAACCTTAGCATGTGAAGAGGACTCTCCTTTTAAAACACTCCAGCGGAGTACCTTTAATGCCTACATCATGCTCTAATCAGTGTAATATAATGTTATGGTCAACAGCAGCGAATGCTGCACTGAGGTCTAACAGGACAAACACGGAGATGAGTCCACTGTCAGAGGCCATAAGAAAATCATTTGTAATCTTCACTTGAGCTGTTTCTGTACTGTGATGAGCTGTGAAACCTGACTGAAACTCTTCAAATAAGCCATTCCTTTGCAGATGATTAGTTAGCTGCTTTGCAACTACTCTTTCACAAATTTTTGAGATAAAAGGAAGGCTGGAGATTGCCCTATAATTATAATTACCTATAATTACCTGGGTCAAGTGATGACTTTTTAAGTAATGGTTTAATTACTGCCAGCTTGAAGGTCTGTGGTACATAGTCAATTATTAGATGTAGGTTGATCATAATTAAGATTCAATCATTAATTAGTGGTAGGACTTTTTTTGTGTACTTGTGTACTTCTCTTACTTGTAAAGATCATTGAACAAATATTCAACAGATCTATAACCATCTGAATTTACATCAGCAAACTGAATATATCTGAAAATGCTCTTTCTAAAAAATGGGTGAGTTGACTTTAAAAAGTATAAAACAAAAGTACAGTGCACGGTTGCTTAACTTTTAGGCATGCATCTTTGCTTTAACATGAACTGTAAATATTAGTATGCCATACAAAATATTCAGGAATTAATTTATTATGGTGCCATTACTGAATGGTAATATTGGAACTAGCTATCTCTGCATTGTCTGTGAAGGTTCTCAGTAATCCAGGTCATTGTAGTCTAAGGAGCCAGGTAAGAAAAGCGTCTGGACTCCTTTAAGTTGCTTGAAGATGTTTCACCTCTCATCCGAGAAGCTTCTTTAGCTCTAGGGTCAAATGGTGGAGAGTCCCAGCTATCTCTGCACTGCAGCACAGAAACAGTTCGGTGTTTTTTTTCTTTCTTTTTTCTTTCTTCTAACTAACATGTACCTCAGACCTACGTTTTTTAGCTTAATATGATCTAGGCAGCCATTAGAAAACTCTTTGCAGTACTTGTTTTAAGACAAATTATTAAAACATGGTTACACAGTGACAACTGAGAAATTGATTTCTCTGTGTTTACTGGATTTTGTGTAATAGTGCCTTTCACACATGAACCCCTTTAATCTGACAGCAACTTAACATGTCAGTCTTTGTTCACTTTTACTGAAATCACAGCAGCAGCTTTATTACAGTAAATGTACACACATTAAAAATCTTAATTAAAATAAATATCAGAATAATGTGTTGCTGATGTTTTGTTCTCCCTTCTATAGAGTATTATCTCAGGCTTCATCTGTGATGTACAATGGAAATAAATAAATTTTAACAAACCGTGAAACTGGTGAGAAACACCTTAAAGGAACTAGTCATAAAGGTGCATACAGACAAATGAATATCTAGCAAAGCACGTTGTATGCAGAAAGTGACAAGAAGGAATAAAACAGGTCCTAAATTGACTGTCATGTCACTCACAGTGTGTGCTATAATAAAGTTAAATGATGCAGCTGAATCTGTGAGAAGTCAGCAGATTGTCCCTCACACGCATGAGGATAGTCATCAATTATGTCTTAAGTGGCAAAGTTGTAAAATCCATTAGTGATGCAGCCTGGGTGAGAACGAAAACATGCACTGTTGGTCTCTCCTTCTTTCTCTACCTTCCCTTTCATCAAAGTGCCCAATTTTACACTCACCTTCAGCTCTTTCTTTAAATGTCACCCACGTCTGAATGCCACAAAGCAAACAGTGGATCGCACGTGTGCAGTGCAGAACAGAAAACCTGACAGGCGTGACAGTGAATAAGGTGGGTTTACCTTACTTGATGCTTAATTAAATGTATTGCATTGCCTCACTCTTGGAAGATGGAACTCATACCTTAGACGTGGTGTGCGTGCATTACAAGGAATGTAAACACACACCACCATAATGTGAGCAGAACAAACACCTGGATTTTGAGGGGATGTTGTAGAAGAGGAAAGAAAACACACAGTGTTACTCTTCTGCTCTGCAGTCACATGCACATGTACTGTATGTGGGCTTCATTTCATCTGATTCACTCTCAGCTTTGACTGTTTGGTTGTTATGGTAACCAGCTTCCCTGCCAAATATATGTGTTTGTGTGTGAGAGAGAGTGTATTTATGTTGCTTTGTTAATTTACTCAATTGTCTTTTTAAAACGTGAAGAGATGAATCTGTGCAGATGAGACCTGCAGTGGTGCTGAATACTGGTGTTACTGGCATCACTGTGCCAGTGCAGATGTTGGTGATGATTGCGTGTGTGTGTGCGTGTCATGGTGCTGCTGCTCATGAGGATGAAGGGTGCATCTGGATGCCTGTCGTTGAGCTCTGCCATTTCTGTACTGAAGTACGGAGGCGGAAAAAGAAAGAGAGGCAGCGGTAGAGTGAGCATGTGTCACTGTTAGACATACACGCACACACAGTAGAGCCTCAGCTGCGACACGCAGACCTGTCTGTGTCTAAAAATGGAAAGCACACTTGCTGTTGCTGAGAAGCCACAAGAAGCTTCTATATGAAGAGAGCGTACATGTAGGGATTCATAGGATGTGGATATAAAACTGGCAGGTGATGTCAGATTATACACGCCAACGTGGTGGGTGTTACAAGGGCACCGTTTAATGAATCAAAATTCATTTTTCTTACTACATCCATGTTAATTTCCACTGGGGATGTAGAATATTGGTTTAATGTTATGTAGGGAAGGGTGCATGTGTGAATAAGGCAGTGATATTGGACACAGGATAACGTATTTTTTTTTAATCACTATGTGGTTGCCATGCAACCAGCAGACACCTCAAGAAGTTACTACACGTAATAAAGAAATAGCCCAAATAGTGTCTGCCCCCGCCCCAATTCAGACGTGCGCGCACACACACACACGTGCGCGAATAAAAAACATTCTGGGCTATATAGTAAAGGTATTTCCCTTATTTCCAACCAGTGTTCTAAGGAAAGTTTCAGTCATGATTTCACCCTTAACAAAAACACTAACTATGCGTAACTACTCCTTTAAGGATACCAATTTGCGCGTTTAGTATAGTTTGTCTGAAACGGGTACCTGTAAAAGACCCAGTTAGGAATTCGGTGTCAATGATTGGCCGAACAGCGAAAGCAGCGCTATGATTGGTTACGTTGTCAGGCACACCGGAGCGGGATGAACGACACACTTCTGTCTTGTCAACTTTAGTTTCGTGTTGTTTATGTGCTGTTGTATTATATTATACCACATTTAACAGTTTAATTCATGGGCGCCGTGCAAAGGAGTTCTATTTAAGACACGCCCTATGTCTTTTTAATCAATAAATTCAAATATTGTTTTGACTGAATGAGGTTTTGTAGCTTAGCAGGCTAACTTCCCATTGGAATCACGACTAGTTTTCGCTAGCTTAGCTGACAGGAGCGACAGCCGGAGAACGCAGAGGCAAGGTAACACAGTAAAGTCAGAAGAAACTTAAGTACCTGTTCATGCATGTAGTTAAGCTAGGTTTGTTAAAATAACAAACATGCGTTGCTTGTTTCAGTCACATTAGCCTGAGTTGAGTTAGATTTGAGCTTTTTCAATTCCTGAACGTGACTTTGCTTAATAAGTTATTAGCTGGTGTTGTACCTAACATAAGTTATTTCAGGGCTAGTCTTGAAGGGCTTAAATGAATCAGCTTTTATCGTAAAGTGCGGCTTTGATTAAAACAGTTGTCTTGAGTTACCCTAGTTATTCCTAAGAGACCCACACAGTAGCCTAGTCTTAGTGTTTGTGAATATCCATTCATGAGACTTACTCACAATAATAATGATATTTTCCCCCCATGCAGTATGAACTGTCCCCCAACAAAGCGCCTCCGTGGCCTGAACAAGGATGTAGTGACAGCAGTGGCTTTTGATGACCCTTTTGGAGATGATGAAGAATTCACCCAGGACGTCTTAGATGAAATCGACGACATCGCCTCGCAAGCCATCACCTCGGCTTCGGCAGGGGTAGAGCCAGGGACAGGATCCAAACCAAACGAGCCAGCCCGCGGGCCATCCTGGCCATCCTCCTTTGGGCAGAACAAACCTGTGAACAAAACCACATCCAATCATTGCAGAGAAAATGCATTTTCCTTAAACAGCAGCAACAGAGAGAATGCTGGGATACCAAGTAGAGAACCATTGGGTGAGAATTTATTTTGTATTTTTTAAATCTACTCTATTATTAACATCATTTATGTTTAAATATGCTCTTAATTAAACATCAAAACATTATGTGTGTAAATTAAATGAAAGGTGAAGGTTGAATATTTTAGATAACTGGTGTCAGTCATTCAAAGCAATGAACGGTGCACAAGAGAGGTGAAGTAGAGAGTGCAGGAAGGGTGGAATGAGCGGAGATGAGTTTCAGATGTGGTTTGTAACAGAAGGATCAGAACAGGAGTGAAATAGAAGGTTTACAAGATGGTAGTGAGACCTGCTATGATGTAGGGTTTGGAAACGGTGCCACTGATAAAAAGACAGGAGATGCTAGAGGTGTCAAAGGGGAAGATGTTGAGGTTTTCATTGGGAGTGACAAGAATAGACAAGGTTAGAAATGAGTAAATCAGAGGTGCAGCTCAGGTGGAGTTGTTTGGAGACAAAGTTGGAGAGGCAAGGTTGACAAGGTTTGGATGTGTGCAGAGGAGGAAGTGTGGATATATTGGACAAAGGATGTTGAAGATGGATCTTCCAGGCAGGGGGAAACGAGAGAGACCACAGAGAAGTTTTGTGGATATAGTGAAGGAGGATGTGCAGAGGGCTGGTGTGAAAGAGGAGAACGCTAGGGATGGTTTGAGATAGAAGTAGATAATCTGCTAGGGTGAACTCTAAAGGAAGCAGCCAAGAGAAGAAGAAGAATTAAACATTCAAATATGCTGTGGAATGTTAATTCCACTGGCAATTACATTCCAGTATACCTAATTCCTTATCATAGTGTACATTAATCAGTGAATAGATTGATTTTTGTCTTTCTTGCAAGCAAGAAAAACTATTTATGTAGCACTTAAAAAAAAAAAAAATGTAGCACTTTCATTGTAGAAGCAAAATGAGCTGCATAAAGAATGAGCTACGCAAAGAGAGTCCATATTACAGTTTTGCAGCCACAAAACTCTATGGAAAATGTAATTTGATACACTTTTGGTTAGTTCATATATGGGCATGAGCAAGTAAATAAATAAAATATTTACAAATTGCACTCACCAACAAGAGGCAATAAAAACAGCAATAGATTAGGGAAAAATTATAAGTTAAGCCCTTAAACAAGTAGAAATAATAAATATGAACCATGGTAGACTTGTAAATCTAATAAAACTCCCAAAGTAAAAGTAGTGCAATAAGGAAAAAGAAATTAATTAATAAGTAACTGGACTTCTGAAAGGTACTGCTAAACACATACTGATAATGGTGGTACACCATTATTAGGATTTTGTAGGTTATTCCAGTAGCATAAAGGTTATAATGTCTTCAGTAGTAGTAGTAGACACCTGGAAAATAACCTGAGTGGTAGAGCTGGTTCATAGTTCATGAAAATGAAGATTGTGCAGGATCTGTTCTGAATTTACTTGTCCTAAAATTACTTGGAAACCAGTGTAATAACCGTCCTACATGTCTTACATATCATATTTCATTCTTTTATCTAAAACTCAGGGAGCTGCTTTCAGGAGTAGCTGAAGTAGATTAAATTATTTTTTGATATTCATGCAAGCAGCACATTAAAGTACCTTTTCAGTGTCTTCCTTCTATAAAAACCCCCCTAATTTGTTGTAGTATTTCTTAAAATTTCATAAAAAGTAATTTTATATACGAGATGGAGAATGAATATATCACTGTCAGTGTTCAGAGAGCATTATGCTTATGTATACACAGTTCCTGTGAGGGTAGTATTCTTTTTAAAGGCAGTTATTTAATAAGATAAACCACATTCAATTTTATCTTTCCAGTGCAGAATTGAAAAGGTGTGAATTCCATCTCATCTGTTCCTGTTATTTTTTCTTTATCACGTTAAGAAAAGTGTTTTGGACCTTCATCTGGCACAGAATCTGCTCCTCTATGTAACCAAAAGCCAGTGGGCATTTGAAACGTGGGCACAGTTTATGGTGTTGTGTCCTTTCAGAGATAGGATTCACAAGTACAGTCATATGTATAGATAGACAAGATGATATAACAATAGATGACAAAATGTGATGTTTGCGAAGGAGTCAGGAGAACCATCAAAAACAGATGAATGGCTAAAAGTTGTAAATAAAACATTTGATATGGAGCTGCTAACTCATCCAATCAAGAGCTCAAATTTAGTAAAATGAACGATCTTTCCTTCTAAACAGGAAGATAAGAAAACAAAATATCATCTCACGTGGTTCCTTACATTTGCAAAACACCTTTGAAAAAATTAGTGTGTAGCTAGTGGGTTTGTATTTGAAAAGTCTTTGTAAAGTCCTTTTACATGCAAATGCAAAAATCAGTATCAAAGTGTTAATACAGTCGGTTTTTGTGCTGAACACATTGATAAAGCTGTTGCTGTTGCTGTTCAGGTAACAGGCAGCAGCAGTTTGGGTCAGACAGAGAGGACTCCTACGGTCTCCTGGAGGCTCAGCATGCAGAGCTGAAGAGGAAGGTGGGACTCTTTTAAAATGGGGAATGTCCAAAAGTATGACATCCAAAAGGTCTAGATTTGTTTTAAGAAAGTGGAGGCTGCAAATTTTTTTTTCTCTTATGTAGCTTTAATATCTTGTGAAAATTATTATAGTATTTTAGCTTTATAATGTCTATACTCCATAACAAACCTGAGACTCTATGCCTTTTGTAGATTCTTTCCATAACATGGAAGTATACAATAAAGCCTTGGTTCAAATTTGGATATCTGTACTAGAACATTAGATGTATGTATGTATTTTCATCAGTAGCTGAGCAAAGGAATAAACAAGAATTGAAGGTCTTTGTGACCAAATCTCTTACAAAGCAGGATTTCTGTGTTTTTTGTTTATTTAGATAAGTGTGTTTTGTGTATGTTATTAGCTGAAGGAGGTGGAAGAGGAGATCATGTTGAAGAGCGGGGAGATCCGGGTCCTGAGGGACTCTCTGAAAGCAGCTCAGCAGGAGAAGGAGTCTCAGAGACAGAATCAGATCCTACTGGACACTCAGAGACAGAAAGAGTATAGTGACAGGGAAAAGGAGCTTAACAGGAAGGTGAGGCACTAAAAACACAGAAGCATAGAGCATATGGTGCTTATGATCCTTTGGAATAATGTGACACTGGCATGTTTTCTGTGGACAGGTTCAGTCTCTGCAGTCTGAACTGCAGTTTAAAGAAGCAGAGATCAATGAGATGAAGACCAAACTGCACACTTCAGACAAAAACAAAACAGCCTCTCCGCTGCCTAGGAACAGGTCAGCCATCCTCAACATTATCAGCAGAGCTGATAATCAAGTACTTCGTGTTACTTAGGGGTTTAAATTGTCTTAACATGTTTAATCTTTTACTGTTTTATTTTTGTAAACATTTAACAAAATTCTGTTTATTGCTGTCAGCTTTTTGCTTTTACTATTTTACTCTAAAGAGAGAGTTTAACATGAATAATTTGCTATATGCAAATAAGCAGAGTTGAGGGTATTTATAAGAACAAACTCCATCTGTTCTGTGGTTGACGTATCTCATAATAAATTTAATATATTTGGATTTGGAGCAGAATTAAACCTTGCTGCACCAGGAATGTCAGCCTTAGCTTTTAACTCATAGGGATTACTTATACATACTAAGACTTCATTATTTACAACTCTGACTATATGGGAAACTGCCTTTGTAACAATGTATACTGTATATGACAGGAAAACGTGATAGGTAATAATAGCTTTGAATGTTTTAATACCACATTTTATCATGTAGAGTCCAGATAACTCAGTCAATACTACTTTTCAGTCAAGTTCTAATACAGCCAACAGAGTTAGAGGTCATAATTAATACTGTTTTAGATGGAAGAGTTTGCTGCGTTGACCCCTCAATTAACATGAATGACTCTAAATGTTGAATTGCCTATTATTTGCTCATTTCTAACTTGTTTTTTTCACTTTTCCTTCCCCCCACAGTCCTAAAGTCCTGAATCATGGAAGCAGCAGCTCATCCTCTCCAATAGGAAATGGTTTCATCACCAAGGAGATGTTTGGAGCCCAGGTATCATCCAGAACTACACCAGTGAAAAGGAGAGATGGTGGGTTGTATGACAATGCTGATGTCATGAAAAATACAGGAGCAGTAGTAGGAGTAATATATTTACAAAGACTTTGAAAATGATCTGCTCATGGTTAAACTCTGCCTGTCTATATCTATGTGTATGTTGCAGCAGAGAGAGGGGCGTCCAGCAGCAAATCTAGTGATGTGTCTCGACCAGACCCCTTCCTGTCTGCCAGACCGTCTCATCTTCAGCACAGAGGTCAGTCCCCCTGCAGTGTGCCTACAAAGGGTTCCTGAAGGATTTCATATTTTAAATCTACAAAGAAATTTTAGGATTTTTAGAGATTTTACTGAACAGCTGAAAGAAATATTAAACCTTCCTGACCTTACACAGTTGAGTTGTTTGTAGCTAGTTCTGTTTCCCACACACAGTCTGTCAGAAAATAGCCTGTCCACCCTTATGCTACAGTCAGACTACACATGTATGTATCAGAATTCGAAATAGGTTACATGTAGGTTGTTTTATTTTATAAAGCATGACATAACACAAAAGTGACTCTGCATCTGGGACATCTCATGACCATGTGGTTTTTCTTGTACTGTGGAAGGTATAAATTTCTGTAGCCTCCACAACAGTTCCTTCATTTCTGTGAGGTTCACCACCATCTATGCAGCATTCTGCCAGCTATTTGTTTTCTGATGCTCACTTGATGTAGGGTCATCAGAATATACACAGAATGGGTCAAAAACAGTAACAGCACACAGCTTCAGTAAATGTTCCACCACATATGCAGACTGTTATCAGCTGCTGTCAACTATCAGAATCTGTATTGGAACTTAGAGCTTAAAGGAACTAATGTAAACATTTATTGGTATATGTTCAATTCTATTTTATTTTATCTATATAGCGCCAAATCACAACAAAGGTTGCCTCACGGCGCTTTACCTTACAATAATACAAAGATAACAGAAAACCCCAACAATCACATGAGTGAGTATTAATCTGATTAAAATCTGTGTGTGTTATTCTGTGTCATTCTCCAACCAGGTGGCATCCTGCTGGGGTTATTGCTGCAGCAGCCTCTTTCTCCCAGCAGCCTCGGGCTCTCTCATTTGCTGTCTATGAGTCTGACTGACATTCACCTTACGTCCAGGTAAACACCTTGCACTTTAATCTTGTGCCTGAGCAGTAACATGTAGTGTAATATGTATAAAGCAATAGTTACAGGCAAAGTAGAAAGAAAGGTATGTTAGTTTAACATTTGTGGTGATAGAATAAATTTAGGTAATAACAGCTTAAATGAAGTATATCAATAAATTAATTTATCCAACTTTAGGAATAAACATATTGTGGGTTTCTTTTGTTGTTGATGTTGTTGTTTGTTGAAATTGACTTCAACAAACTACCAGACTTCAAATTTGGATGATCAGTCACCACAAGCTGTTGCAAAGCCCTTAAAAACAGAACTTTTTCATACAATATACAAAACTTTATAGCATTCACTTTACTTTAAGTTTTTCAAAAACAGCCGTAGCATTGGTTGTATCACTAATCATACTTCTTAAACCTAAATGAAGTTATAAGACTAATTGACGTGCTGATGTTTTGAGTTGTTTTCGTGTTTAGTCGGCTGTCAGCAGGTTTTCTCCTCAACTCTGATGCTGCAGCTGGTGTCAGTGGAGGTGGAGCTCCCAGAGCTGCTCTTAATCCTGTCCAGAGTCTGGCTGTAACTGGACTCAACATGCTGAGTCAGAGCCAACTGGTACCTGCAGCCAGCAGCAAAAACAGGTAGGATGACTGACCCTGAGGCCGGTCTGTTGAAACAACAAAAAGTCGCTCTTTGCAAAGTGCAGAAGAACAGCATACACTTTCTGATCTGTAGACAGCAGAGTCCTCTTGTGGATAATCAGTGTAAAAGCAGATTAAATGGTCTAATGTAATCTGCTGAAAATTCTCCCCATACTGTACATGAATTCTGTCCTTGGGTCTGAAGGACCTCTGTATACAGATTACTTTGATATTTTTTGAGCACATTAAGACAGTGTTTCATTTTTTTGAATTAAATTTGATAGGGGCTTTTCAAGATATGTGGTGAAATCCCTTACACTTTTATTCATTATTGCTTTAAAATATTTTATGGAATCTATATAAAAATGCAGAAAAAGACATAAACAGGAAACGGCAGCTTCCAAAGTCGGTGAGTTGAGGCAGATCACTTCTACAGTGTAATTGTCCCTTTACATTGCTAACATTTTAACATCTAGGTGTAAAAATGCAAGATTACATTTTTATTAACTACTAACAATTTTTTAAAAAGCAATAAACGCTACATACAGTTATAGGCCAGCTAACTATTTGGCATTTTGGTCCTGGGGTTGGTTTAATTGGTGATTCTAAATTGCCCATAGGTGTGAATGTGAGTGTGAATGGTTGTCTGTCTCTATGTGGGTGACCTGTGCAGGGTGTACCCCGCCACTCGCCCTGTGACAGCTGGGATAGACTCCAGCCCCCCGCTACCTTGATAAAGATAAGTGGAAGAGGATGGCTGGATGGAGAAGTGGAATAAATTTCCCTGACTTACCTGTCTGAAACAGATGACTGGGAAGAAAATTTGATCATTAAACCTGATTAATTTCTGGCTGTGTTCTTCCTGCATGGTCTCTCCTCTTTAACATAGAATTGTGGAGACAAACTCTTTAAAAACAAAGGCAACTAAAGAAGTGAAAGCAGCATGGCAACTACTGCCTTGCTGATAGACATATCAGTCATTAGATGGCTGTTGAGAAAGACGAATGCAGGGCAGATTCGTTTTTGAGGATGGATGGTTTAAGTCAAAATGAGAAAAACATCTTCATGAAAAATAAGCCACTGGTTATAGGTTAAAAGATTTGGGTAGAAAAATCTAAAAAAATAAAATAAAATTGTGTATGTAACTAGGTCGTGTCCCGGAGCTGTCCTCCTCCTCTCTCTGTTGGACCTTCACCTGTCTCAGCTATGCCAGTCTTTGGACTCGCTCCGCTCCTCCTCTGCTAGCAGCAGTGGGTTAGACTCTTCAGCTGCCAATACACTTCCAGCAGGCCGCACTGCTGCAGCTTCTGCTGGATTGGGAAGACTGGAAGAGGCTGGTTTATGTGGGTTTAACGTGGAGGACGTTGGCCTAGCTGCTCTGAGGCTCCTTTGTCTCCTGTTGGTCCACAGTGATGAGGTGATGACACAAGAACAACAGTATAGTAACAATGTGTAACGGTGCCTCAGACATACAAATTGCAAACCACATGGCTCAGGAGCTCAGGAGCTTTTTCCTGATCGTTGTCACAGCTCCGTATTGTTTTTCACTATAGTAGCTTTGCATGATTCAGATTTCTAAATACTCTTTATTAGTCTAAAACGGCATTATGCCTTGGCTTCATTGGATATTTTTTTGGTTGAAATATTAATCTGATTTTAGCACTCACTAATTAACAGCCTATTAATTATTTACCATGAGGACCCTGCCTTTTGCCCTATGGCAATGGCATGGATATTTAGTGATCTTTTATTTTTTTAAATTATTGACCTTATTGACATCATACTCAAATCAGTTCAGTTTTATTTATATACCGCCGAATCGCAACAACAGTTGCCTCAAGGCACTTTACATTTGTAAGTTAAAGACCCTACAATAATAAAAAGAAAACATCTGTATTATTTTACATGACTCCAACAATATGAGAAAGCAGAAGAGTAGGAGGAAAATCTCCAGAACCTGAGTATTTAGAGCTGTCTGAAGCCTGAACTTTGGGGTCACAGGAGTTACATCTACATACACTGACTTTTTAATTTGAAACTTTGTCCTTGTTTAATATGAGCATGCACTATATGCATTACTGTAACAGTATGTGCATAACAGTATAATACCAAGAAAATAATTATGTTTCAGACGACTGCTGCAATATTTTTCAGACTTACAAACACAGACAAACATAGCACACCTTTATCAATAAAGTTTTATCCAAATGAATTGTAATACTGTTCAGTTGTGCAGTACTGACGTTTTACGTGGTCCTCAGGTGGTGGAGGCTGTGTTGTCAAAGGAGAGTCAGAGCACAGTCATCGACCATAAGGTACTGAGAGAATTACTATTCATTTTGTTGTGCTATATTAAACATTATTAACTTTCCCTTGTTGTCTTAAGCAGAACAGAGAATAAGATTAATATGATGTAATTTCATCCTCGCTCTTGTTATAGACTGATGGAGTGGACCTTTGCTCTCAGAACACTTTGTTACAGTCACTGCTGCGGTTGTGCGATCCGTGGCCCGGTGGAAGCAGCCCACAGAGGGAGGAGATTTCCCTCAATGCCATGAAGACTCTGTGTGTCTTAATTGAGAGAACGCCAGACAAACATGTTGACAGGTACACAGAATTTTTTATTGAAATCTGATGGTTAAGAGATCTTATTCTGTGGCAACACGTTTGCTTAGTATAGTTTGGCAATATGGAAACCAATAGACTTGGTGAATAAGCATGTAAGCAATTCATTCAGTAATATAATATTAAAAAGTAATGTGTAAGTGTAAGTTCGCCTGTTACTTACTTGGTATAGACATACACAGATCCCACGACGGTTGCTTTTGTCTTTTGGAGGACCTCTTTGTGATTTCGAAGAAAACATAAAGAGAAAAAGAAGAAATTATGGTAGCTTATGATTCTCAAATTTGTGAGGACTGCAGAGAAGAGAGAAAGTGACATGAAACTCTATTTTAATGCTTTACATTAATGGGTTCTTCTAATTATTGTGCAAAGTGTGCAGGATTGTACATGCACATGAATATGATACAACTGCAGTTGTGTGGAATACTGCTGCAGGCAGAGGAGTGATGAGTGATAGGGTTGTTTGAATTTCCACTAACTCACAGTACTTACGTAACATCTTAGTGTAAACTACCTGCAGAAATTCATGGTCAATGTGGTAATCTTACTGAAAGTAGAAATGTGATGAAATGTGAATATAAACTTCATTATCATCAGTTGTAGAAGTTTCTGGAAAATAGTGAAACTCATACCACAGTTATTCTGCACGGGAGCCATCTTTTAAACTGGAAAACTCCAGATGGTGTCAGGAATTTCATTTTCCTTTAGTCATTTCATACCAAGTCTGAAATCACAGCAACTCATTCAAGACCTGGATGAAGGTGCTGGAAAGTAATGATGATAATTATTGAGCATAAAAAAATTCATTAAATGTATTTCTTAACAACATGACTCCTGACAGTTTCAACAAATGAATGAATTTTACTGGTAATATCAGTTGTTCATTGTGATGTTAACCTCAAAAATCCTGCCCATGAAACATCCAAACCAACAGGGGTCCAAGAGTCCAAAATTATATTTTAAACAAAAAGAGATTCAGAGCTAGAATTTCTAGATTATGTTTGTTTTCTACAGTTAATTCATTTTATGGGAAAGATACTTATGATGAATTTCTTCATGTTTAGATGTGCATAACCATGTTCAAGATTTTTATATAGGCAGTACTCTGCCTTATATATGTGTAAACCTAGAAATGTATGAATCTCTGGTAGTCACATGTGCATCGTTCCTCCCTCTCACAGGTTAGAGTGTGTGATGCCGGTGGTGTGTATGTGTGTGTCAGTGGACAGCAGGTACCAGACAGTTTCACAGTGTGTGTCCATCCTCACATCGATGTCTGACCACGAAGCACTGGCGAAGCAGGTCTGCTCTCAGCATGGTGAGGCTCCACCCTCTGCAGTAGGAACTTTAACTTGTCTGAAATTTAATATAATTTATATGCTCAATAAAGACCAAAGTCCTACAAGAAGCAAGTCTCAGAACTATTTATTTATATCTAAGTGAATCCTTCCATAGATTTCAGTGCCATGTTTCCACCTCTTATAATGTTTCTGATGATGACATTTTATTGTGTGCTGTTATGCTTTTATCCGTCTTTATTTCAGCTCAAAAAAATCACTAAATTATTGAAGTGTCCGTGTGAAGCAGAATAAATCAATTGCCATTTTTATTCTGTTTCCTTTAGATCCCTGCGTTTTCCTGAAATTGTTTCAGTTCATCAGGACAAGACCAGACAACCATACAGCACACACAAACTGGATTCAGCTAGACCTTCAGGTAGTGCACACACACTGTAACCGTGTCTTGTACAGTATTCTGTTTAATCTGTGTCAGCTGCATCTGAAGCCAGGATTTCTGTGTGCTCTGAATATCCAAACTGGGAAGAAGGAAAATCCTTTTTGCCTGGGCTCCTCTATCTTCCTCTAACAGCTCTGTGTCTCTGAATCAGATATATATATATATGTATTTAAAGTGTAAGTGGGAACCATGCTTTCTTCTACATGTTCAGACAGTATCTTGTCAAAGAATGCTAATGTTATGAAAAGTGACAGAAGTAGATCTTAACCTTCACATGTTTTCTTTGCTATTTTGTAACAGTCCTAGGAAATAAAAGAAAGGTGAGTCTCCTGTTCAGAGAAATGTGGAAAATATTTTAGATATTCAGCTGCTTCCTTCAGCTGAGAGCAAACTGTAAGATGTCTGTAGTTGTTGGCAGCTGAAACGATGATCAGGTCAGGTGAAGTTAGAATGGGAGGATGAGAATATACAGGCTGAAATGCCACGCAAAGCCCTGGGGTTTAAAATACACCCTGAATCATACTTCTTAATCTTAAAAAAATGGCATCATATGACTCATATGAAAAAATATTGGTCACTAATTATTTTATGGTTTATTTGAAATTTGGTGTTTAAACCCTAGAGATGCATTTATTAAAAAAAAAAACAACCCACCAATGTGCTCATTCTCTTTGTCCTCTATAAGTGTTTATCCTCTTTGCATTGTGTTTCTTTCTTTTGCACTTTACATTTGCACAATACATTTCTCCCAAAGTGCTTCAGTTGTTGATTTTTTTTTTTGTCAACAACTTTTTG
Organism: Etia nguti; assembly: GCA_015106755.1. Lineage (NCBI taxonomy): Eukaryota > Metazoa > Chordata > Actinopteri > Cichliformes > Cichlidae > Etia > Etia nguti. Next base: position 17,333 of record VUQG01044897.1, on the reverse strand, counting down.
TCCACTTGTGAACAGATGGACTGCTTTTATTTGAAAATTTACGATATGTCTGCGTTAATAATCAGTGGGGTTTTTTGTGTGTGTCAGGTAGTTCGTTTGTTGAGCAGACTGATGACTCAGAGATCAGAGAGCTGGGCTACCAACCAGCGGAGCACCTGTCAGTGTTATACTGAGGTAACTGTCTGGCACGATGTTGTGTCCCTGTGCAGAGTGACAAGTGTTGCATCTTGATGCATTTGTGTTTCATTCCTTCACAGCTGGTTCAGACAGCAGTGATTGTTTTCCATCGTCAGTGGTTAGATCTTCGTGGTTCTCAGGAGCAAACAGACTCAACAGGTCGGTCATATTTCTGGTTGAAAGCATGAAATGTCAGTAAGGTTATTATAGTTAAAAAATATCATAAAATAATATGTAAACAAATATTTCAGTTAACTGAAGTAAACTAGACTTTGGAAAATTTTAAAACTAGGATAACAGGTTTGGAACTTGGAAAACTAAATAAAATAAAATGGCAATATAGAGGAAATATCCTTAGTTTTAGTATTTGTTTGATAAAATTTTATTACAACTTGGCTGATGAGTCATTGATGGATGTGTTAATTGAAGCTCTGGATGTCTATAAGAATCTGAGTCAACTGCTTTCGAAAGGTTTTTATTGTAATACTTGCATTTATTTTTAAATCTTGCTTCTGATGTATGCCCTACTTACAATAATAATAAAAAAGACTAAAACTAACACTGAAACTAATAAAAAACTAAAACTAAACATTTCTAACAATAAAAATGAAACTGAAATAAGATAATCCACTCTTTAAATGAGCTAAAACTAAAATGAACCAACTGAAAATCAAAATGACAATAAAAATAATACCTAATAATAAATACAAAACTATAATAATTCTGACAGTCTGTCTCTAAAAACACAGTTTCTTTGTGTTCCAGGGCTTGCCTCACCTCTGCAGTCATGCTGTAGCTCCTCTTTGCCGTGGTGGCACAGCTCAGCGGCGTCTCTGCTCAGAGAGTGTGTGCTGCTGTTGCATTGGCTGCTACTGCATCATGGCAGCTTCTCCGAGAGCTGCAGGCCGCTGCTGCACATGTACGACCAGGTGATCCCTGCTGTACGAGACACGCTGAGGAAGATCCCGGAGCTGAGCGAGAGCGAGGGTACAGATGCACAGAAACACACACACACACACTGAATCTAAAGCCTTGAATTAATCTTTTAAACTATATAGGAAGGTTTAATGTGATGTTTAAGTTGCACCATAACTGTTTACACCTGAATACACCAACTCAAACATAGCAAATTTTGTATGAAGAGCTTTGGCTCTCCTTTCTCTTAACCTCTAAGAGCATGATGAGTTTTTCCTCACACACCCCCTCCTGGATATGACTAATTACCACCTCAGCTGAATCTTACATGTATCACACAGATAATTTTAGCTGTTAGATAACAACATGTCTGTCTTCAGTTGTGTGATGAGGCATCTCTGGTAGTACGTGTTGTCAAACCATTTTTATACTAGCATTCCACCTGATGATCTGTGATTATTCTGGTATTAAACTTGAGTTTTGGGGTGCTTCTGTATTTCACCTGGTAGAGCATGTGCTCTATAAATTTAACTCTGAAATCCTTAGTGCAGCAGTCCTATATTCAACTGCCCCCACGCTATTCGCTGCATGTCATTCCGCCTCTCTCTCCCACCTTCCGTTATTCCTGTATTGTATCACAAAAGCCAGAAATAAAACTTAAGGAAAGAAAGAGCACCTTCTGTCCAGCAACATTTTCCACCTCCTGTTGCTGCACCTGCTGGGTGCACACAGGTCACATGATATATTTAATATCTCCCGCAAGTTGTGGGTCTTCCCTGGGGTCTCCTCATAGCTAAACATGCCCAGTTAACATCCAAAGACAGATCCCGGTGTGGGCATCCTGGTCAGGTCTCCGAACCTAAAAGGCTCTTTATTTCTTCCTCATTCTTTAAATCCAGCTGTATGGAACAGGATCACTGGATATTTAAATTTAACATTAGGATTGCTGCAGTGCAACATGAAAAGAAAGAAAAGAAAACAAATAGTCATCAGCCCAACATGACAGGATGGCTTTCTGTTTTTTTTTTTCTTTCTTTCATATTTAATGAATGCTGCAGCTTTATGGGTCTGTTTCTCTTTGAGTGATCTAAACTAATTCTCTTTGTTGTCTGACTTCCATGTTAGTGCTACTTCATGTGCATTGCTCATAATAAAACATAATCATGTCTGATTGTCATTAAAATTATCAATTTGAACATTTTAGTATGACTACTAGCTACATCATCCAGTATTTACACCTTACCCTGATTGTTCTTGTGTTTCCATACCTCAAAACTGTCAAAATTTGTTTTGCCGTCTTTCACGTCTCTTAGAGTTGGCATTGGAAGAGATCTGCCGCTCAGAGGGGGATGAAGCTGATGACATGGACACTGACGCTGGCTCCTAATTGGCTGCTCCTACTGACCTCTTGATTTAGTGATGCATGCCAACATGAGGGACAGTTTACTGACTGCTGATGCAATATGTTTTAGACTGGAACAAGAACAGAGCAGCCTGTGTTTCTTCTCAGACTTTTAAGTGAAGTGAAGGTTTCACAGAAATGGAATAGAGGTGAGTCAGAGGTCTGACTGAAGTAATGAACACAGAGTGTTTACTCTGCTTTCAGATGGGATTTCATAATAAAACATGAAGGTGAGGGAGAAAAATCTCCTGTCAGTATTTATGTTTACTTGTAATCTTTCTTTTCTTTCTCTTCTCCTGGTTCCTTTGTTAAAGTCAAGGCTACTCTTTCATTTCTCTGTGATTCAACTTCTGTTTTTTGTGAGGTACACTGACTAATATGTAGCTGGGTATTGCCCCACAATTGTCAAATATCAGTACAACTACTGATATTTTAAAAGAAGGATGGAATTTCTTAACTGCTATATAATTTATAATACTATGAAACAATTCCAGTTATACTCAGACTACTCTTACGTCAACTCTCCAGTTTTTTATTACTTTGGGGAGAAAAAAGAAATGGAGAAACTGAATAATTAGCAGATGACACTCTGCACCAATCTTGGAAATTTTATCAGCTTTTCACAAGACCATCTCTAAATATGGAGCAACCCTAATCTTTGCACTTGCACAGACAGGTCAACAGACACCTTGTCTCTCTTTCTAGCACCTCTAAGGGCCATTCATTGAGTTTTTTGCAAGATTATGTACAAACAAGTATTATTTTTATGTTTAAAAATCAATGGTGTAAAATTAAAAGCCAATGATAGCAAAATGCTGGTACAGGTACACTGCAGCTCAAACTTGAAAAGATAATACTGGGATTGTGTGTACATGTAAAAGAGACCATATGCATGCAGGCTCAGAACACGTCAAGTTTATTTAATTAAAATTCAACGAAAAAAACTTTGACACCAAAACATTTTGAAAACCTTTATTTTTTTTCTCTTCATTTGTAAGTTGGACCAGAATCATAGAGCATATCAGGAAGCAGCTTACTGTCTGAATTGAGGTTTGTTTTTAATTATTATCGTCCTCAGTGGACGCACAAGACCAGTAAGTGAGGATTAATCGTATTCCGGTTATCTCAAGATCATCACTTCATTATTTTCTTAATGAGTCAACAATTGTTGCTTTCTCCTTTATCCTCAATTATTCCAAAATTAAATTGCTCAGTGACATTGTGAGAGAATAAGATGTGTCCCAGAATAAACCCAGTTGTTATTCATTCACAAATAAATGTCAAATATGAGAAAACAGTTTATCAGTTTGTATCAAAATATAAATAATTTGTGGAGATTATTATGAGATACAGTTGTTTTTATAATTTTTTTTATAAGTCCACCAAAACCAGGAAATTATATTAAATTACTAAATGAAGTTTTGATCTTAAGGTCTGAAAAATATTTTATCAACCATGGCTGCTCTCTGCTTGTGTAAAAATGGATGAGAACACTGATAGATGAAGCTGTATTCATTTTCAATGCCGTGTTTATAAAAAAAAAAAAAAAAAATCTGGTTCCTAATGTTTTTCAGAAAGATTTGTTTGATCTTTCTCACAATCACAGAAGGAAATCAGCATTGTAAACACTGAAAGAAAGAAAAAAGCTATGTCCCATTTTAAGCTCCACCTCCTTTTAAGCCCGCAGTTTTAAATATAAAGGTGCATTCAGGGCAATTCTCAACACACTCAAGTACTTTTTTTTTTTGCCCTTAAAGGGGACCCATTATGCCTTATTGTTATATATAAAAAATATACTGCTACAATGGTAGATGCTATACCTTTAACATTTTCAAACAACAAGGTCAATATATGTATACATAACCTTCCTTTAAACACTATTTTAACAATTTATTGCAGCACTTGGCTCTATGTGATGTCACTCAGGGCAAGTATGCCTATTATTACAGCTTTGATAGCACTGAGCACAGAAGCCACACCCACCCGCTGTTCAAACCTTCAGTTTAAGAGGGGCAGTCTATTAGATGAAAGTTGCTTAATCATATTGCTTAAGTACATTTTAGTTGGGCAGATTGGGATTTAGGATATTCTCCACTGCACTTGTTGAGGATGTGCACCTGAACACACCATTAGTTCTCATTTGTGTCCGTTACTGGTGGAACAAGTGACTGCTGGGAGTCCACTAAAAGGAAAATTTGAGAAAGAAAACCCCCTTTGGAGGCCATGCCACCTAAAAGAAGCGGGGCTTGAACTGAGACACAGCTAGAGAAAGAAGGCACATAAGGGTCAAGTAATCCAGGATTAGACTGTCTCTGTAGTGCGGCTGTGCTTTTAATGTGTCTTTTTCTGTGAAGACCTCTTTGGAGTTTTGACTGTGAGGTGTGAGGACAGAACCACACATCTTTAAGAAGCTGTTTTTAGAGTCCAGATTAGGTTTCACAGCTGAAGTGTGAATCAGGTTTAGGGTGCAGGTATTAACTATAGCAGTGCAGGTCCTCAAAAGGAAATAGAGATGTCTGTTAATTTGTCTCAGTCCATATTGGCACCACTTGGTCATTGTCCTCTTGTTTATTCTGTAGTGTTGTGTGGGAGCTGTGATGCATCTTGTGCATGTTGCTGTGTGGCATGCGAGGTTTGGTAAGCCACGGGTGCATCGGCAGCTCAGACGCCGTCAGTCTCTCAGTGGGAGATTTCCTTAGCATGCAGCCAATCAGACACTTGGCCTCTGGTGACATCCAATCAGGCAGGCTAAATGCTCCACGGCGTATCTTAGCAAACAGCGCAGCAGGCTGCGTGTCCTGAAAAGGGTATCGACCAATCAGCATTGTGTACAGAGACACGCCCAGGCTCCAGATGTCTGCAGCACGGCCTGAGTATGACCCATTCCCATTGGTCAGGAGCTCTGGTCCAACGTAGGCAGGACAGCCATGTCTGTCTGTTAGAGAGTCGTCATCATTGTTACCATGCAGGAGGACGCAGTCATCAAGTCCGAGTAGTGCCAGACGAGTCCTGGGAAAAGAAAAAGAAAACACTAGTCAGACTTTACGTTTACAGAAGTTTATCAACAGCAGTATTTGTAGTACTGGTCAAATAGCCAAGACTGTAAGGTACAGCAAGAGTACTAATAGAGGTACTTCCCCCCCCCCCCCCCCTTTCCCCCCTTCTC